>CABFOW010001549.1:19745-30276 GCA_902141385.1 Timema californicum
TGTGTGTGTGTGTGTGTGTGTGTGTGGTAAAATGGTTAGTGAGAAGGCGATAGTTTGCTAGTAAGGTCCTGGAGAACAATGCTAGCCCTGGTAACAGCCCACAAGTCGCTACCAAAATGTTGAGCTAATGGTTAGGTTTTCCTTATCTTACGTCCTTTCATGATAAGTTAGTCGATTTTTTTTGTTTTTTGTTGTCTACAGTAGATATATTTTTGTTTTAATAGTGAAATCTGATAGTACTACAAAAAGTATTTCAAGAGTTTGATCACAAATAGGGGTGTGTGAAGCGTGAAAATATTCGAATTCGACACCTTTGAAACAATTCAAAAGAAGAAGAAAACTTCTATTTAATATTAGGAACAGATTTTAAATATATCACTAAATATTTATGAAACATTTATATCTCAACAAATAATAATATTCAGAACAGTATTTTAATACAGACTAGGGATTAAATGAGATTTATAAAATAAACCTAGATAAATTAATATGTGTACACAGAAAACTATACTGTAGTGTACTTTGCTTATTTCCCAAATCTTTTTTTTTACCTATACGAACTTAAGGTGGGATGCAAAGAAACGCGATAAAAGGCCAATTATTTTGCATTTTTTATAGCAAATTATTGTTTGGTTAAAAAATAAATCAAATATTTCTCCAGTAGAAACATGGAGATTTTTTTTTCACACGGTTATATAAACAGTTGTTGAACATCTGTCATGAGCATGGCGGCATTAGATGAGAAACTTTTTAAATTAAGAGAAAAATTGTTAAATTCCAGAACACCTTTGACAGATATTCAACAACTGTTGGTGTCAACACGTGAATAAAATTAAACTCTTTGTTTCTACTGGAGAAATATTTTATTTATTTTGACCAAGAAAAATTATTTACTCTGAAAACTGCAAAAACACTGGACTTTTCTCGAATTCACTATATCCCCGCCTTAATGGATATTTTTCAATAATCAAAAATAGTTTTATATGATAACAATAACATCCTTATCTCCTACATAAATTTTTACTTTGATTTGCATGTTTTAGGTTTCAGACTTTTCTTCGCATTTAAAAAGTGACTTTCACACACATATAATTATACATATAAGGTTAAAATAAATCATATTTGCAGTTTAAAATTGCAACTATTTACAGTAATTGAGCCTAGAGTATATGACCATGCATGCCAAAACTCTAACAAACAACCAGACTGGCCACGTTAATAATTTGTTAGTTAAAAATCAGCTGTAAGATCTTTAGTACAGCCTCCATGAGATGGTTTAGCCGTGCTTTCAAATCACAATGAAAGTTTTACCTGGATTTAATCCAATTCATATTTTGTTCATCAAAAACTTTTGATTTGAATTCTTTATCATACATTTTAAATTTTGATCATATTATATAATAAAAACGAGATTTTATATGGTAGATATCCATCAGGTACAACTCAGTAAAATAAAATATGAATCTCCTCAAAGGAAAAAAATAATTGAATGGACTAACTAAAAAAAAGCAAAAATATGAGGATGTGATGAAAACTAAGTTAATTTCTAATCATCAGCTTGCGTCCATTTGGTCCATCGGGACTGGAAGGTAGTTTGCATTTCTTCTGTCATCAGATGATCTCCTGGAATACATCATCAAGTTCAAATAAACAATACTTGATGTATATGATATATGGCATGATAACCTGAATATAAACTTTATTCCACGTTGATAAGTAATTGTATCTATTAGTTTTGAAAATTTTGAACTCCATTACACCCTTTTCTCCAACTCACGCTTAGAAATGTTATTTTTCCATATTTATTAGTTTATCTGGAATTGTATAACTATCTGTACACCAAATTATAACTCTCTATCTAATTTAAAAAGGTTTTTCTAGTTATATCCTGCACCACATTTAGAGAGCCACAATTTGAAATTTCCCATTTTGAAATTTTTCTGGTTATACGAAGCCAATCCCTTTATTTTTATGCCAAATTTTATCTTTTAATATCATCTGTTTAATTTATTTTTTTTACAATTACACTGTTTAAACCCTCGTTTCACCACTTTGGAGGTTGAATTTTGCAAAAATCCTTCTTAACGTATGGTTACAAATTGAAAGAATCTTCCTTGCCAAATTTATTTTCCACGTCCAAGGGTTTGGGAGATATGGTGACGAGTCAGTGAGTCAGGGCTTTTATCTTTATGTAGTAAGATGGTGATTTGAGTCAAGCACTTTACAAATTTTACATAACCGCACACAGGCAATGAGTTCATTCCTTTAACCACTACTTGGTCCAGTAGCTTGACACGATCCCATTTGATGGCAGTCAAAAATTTAGTTAAATTGTTGTGATGAAAGAATGTTTCATTCAACATGATATTAAAATGTAAATTCTGTTAATTTTATTCCAAATGCAACCATTATCACCCTCTGAGTTGATTTAAAATGGAACTAGCTCAAATAAATATGGATAAATAGATGGATAGGAAGATAGATAGGTAGATAGATAGCAACATTATTATATAGATGTTAAAAAACCAAAGATCAAGGAAATAAAACTATTCATCCGATAGATAGATAGAGAACTACTACTCGACACAGTAAACATTGCATGCGTGAAGAATGTCAGCTATTTAAAGAAGGAAGGGGAAGAACAATGATACACATCATTGATCGTTATTTTGACGTTCTGACATGTATACTCCCGTCAGTTTACCGTGAGGGCACGTAAGTTCGATAGTTTAGGACTTTCAGTAGTTTTGTGTAGAAATGTTTACTATATTTTGTACCTCTTTTGACAAACATTACGGGTACCTAATCAACTTCAAATACAATGAACGTAAGGTGTTTTTAATTGGTTTCAAATAACCGCGTTAAACCAACTATTCACAATGAAGAACGCAAAACTATTGCAAATGTAATTGATTTATTTTTTTGAGAATAAAAACTATCGGAAATATTAGAAACACTCTGTTGAAAGAGTCGCAAAACATGCAGCAGAAGCTATAGGAAATTCAGAGCCTACTCATTTATAAAATTCGAAATGAGAGAAGTGGAACACAAACCAAACTTTCAACTCCAGGAAAAAAGCATAAACCCGGCAGCAGAAAAATTGTTCTTGATGATTTTGACTTGTGTGTCATTCGACGAAATATACAGAACTTTAACATTGTTAAAAATGAAGTACCAACTTTAAAAAAAAAGTATTAGCAGTTGTAAAAGAAGAAATCAATTTCCCTTGGAGCAAAGAAACATTGAAAAGAGTATAAAATAAATTAGAGGACCAAAAATGACCTGTGGTAAATCTTGATGAAACCTGGACTCATCCCTCGTACACTGTGAGTAAATGTTGGCAAATCCCATAAACAACGGGAGTATTGAAAAATTATGGTGCATAACACAGGTGATTAACTTCCATGGTGGTTCAGAGCAAGTATTTGTATCAAATGCATTTCTCACTGTTCAAATAAATAAGCCACCAACAATGGGATCATAAAAGGCTGACATGCAGCTGTGGTTATTGCATATGAGGAACAGATGATGAAAGTTGAGCTCTTGGAACTAGTCTGCTGCCGACGTAAGTCTCCCAAATCCTACATAAATAATGTATTCGAAACACATGAGCACACTGTTATTAGACTACCTCCACGCCATTGTAAGCTTTACGTTATAGAATTGATTTGTAGCATGGTGAAATCACTAGTCTCAGCCAAAAAAATTGATTTAGAAATAAAACATTTAACAGAAGAAGCAATCAACAGTGTCACTGAGAAGGTTTGGCAAAACATGTTAAGAAATAAGAGGTTGATTACTGGAAAAATAATGGTCTGATAGAAGTAGAAATAGAACAACTTTTGATTTCTTTTGGAGATGAAAGTGACAGTGAATTATTATTATTGTTATTATTATTAGCACCACGTCTTACTACCCATTCGGGTTATACGCACTTACGCTAATGTGTAATGGTAGGGTGAATGTGAGAATGAAATGAAGGACCTACAGTTTAACGTGGAATCCGAACCATGGTGAAGGCCTGGCATTCCATATATTCACAAGTTGTGATTAATACACGTCTTGTCAGAAATTAATGAAGGGTTTGGTAATCAGATAGATCTGTGCCGGGACAGAGGATTGAACCTCGGACCCCCAACACAGAATTCTGACACCTTACCCCAAAACCGCCAGGTCACCGTGACAGTGAAGATGGAAGTATCTAGGGTAACAACACTGACAGACAAATATCAGGTGTCGAGGAGTTAATTTAGTATTTAAGGTAAGTTATAACTACTTATATATATTCAACTTAAGTAGCAGAAGTGTCATATTAACCAAGTACTGCCCCTTATGTCCCATTTGCCATTTGATACTGGCTGTACTATAGCACTTTGGGTATCTCCTGTTACCCCTTCATATTTTCTATTCTCGAGAGATTGCAGCACTTGTCTACTAGATGCAATGTTTTCTGTGTCGAGTAGTAATCCGCAAAACTTCTTATAAAAATTAATGAAGCAATCCAAACAAATGAAGTAAGATTGTTCTTTCTAAATGTATCCCTGGAATCTAAAAATAAATACTTAATTCCTTTCTGCACGTCATGATTCAACATTATTAATAATATGTGTCCAACCACCACGTACTTGCCGAACTGTTCGCCATCTTGTAACGTGTCCGGAAGTCGGCAGCCCTCTGTTTCCGGCAGTAGGAACATGACAAATGCTCCAGCTAACATGGTGATTCCAATAATCAACATCGGCAGAAATTCGTAGTACATGCCCTGCGTAAAAAAACTTTTTTGATATAGATATGTTTAGTTGAAACAAGGAAAATACCTAACTCAATTATCTACCTAGAGCTACATAACAGGAGGGTGGAACATGGGTACATTTTACCCACACATCTTGTAAAATAAAACTACATATAGCTTAAAGACAAATTATTTTGTAGTAATTAAAAAGCTGCGTGGAATTTGAGTAATGGTATATTGTCAACTGTCTAGTAAATGTTACTTTAACTTAAACCTAATACCTCTAATTAACACTAAAATACACAAAAATATATATTCCTGAAGAAGCATATGAAAGCCACATGCACCTTCAGAACATTACAGTCATAGTCTTTCTTCAGGACATGACAGCTATAATCCTTCTTTGGGTCATAGCATCTTTAATCTTTCTTTAGGACATGACAACTATAATCCTTCAGGACATGACACCCATACTTCTTCAGGAGATACCACCCATATTCCTTCAGGGCATGCCACCCATACTTCTTCAGAAGATACCACCCATATTCCTCCAGGACATGCCACCCATTCTTCTTCAGGAGATACCATTCATATTCCTTCAGGGCATGCCACCCATACTTCTTCAGAAGATACCACCCATATTCCTCCGGAACATGTCACCCATACTTCTTCAGGACATGCCACCTATAATTCTTCAGCACATTACATACATACTCCTGAATCAGTACGTGATCCCTGTACTCCTGACACTCCGAAAGAAAGAGGTTGCATGTAATCTAAGAACCCCTCTTTCCCTCACCGTGGACTTGATGAAAGGAGCGAGTATGGATCCCACCCTGCTGAACATGGAGGCTGAGCCCAGTCCCACGTTACGGACCACTGTCGGGAAGATCTCGCCTGAGAAGAGGTACAGTGCTGGGAAACTCATAGAGACGCTAGTTAGCGCCACCGCCGACAGTACCATACGAGGCCAGTCATACACGAACATACCTTAAACAAATATGAAGGAGCGATTGGATCAGTTGATTTCACCAGGTTGGACGTAAGTTTAATTGGACTTTTGAGAGAGAGAGGGAGAGAGAGAAAGAGAGAGAGAGAGAAACAGACTTACACCTACGATTTACAAACTAGCTTAACCTAGGACAACACTAGCTATGTGTCATAAAGTGTTGCAAGGGTAGGATTTGACCTCCATGCAGTTGGTCAGAATTGAGCATTGGTCTCTTAAAGTGGGAGTGTAGGGGACACGAGAAAGAAGTATTTTATTTACAGTTTTCATATCAAAACTTTTTTTTGACAAAATAAATAAAAATTGTTCCAGTAGAAACATTAGTGTTTATTCTTCACATGTGTGATATCAACAGTCGTTGAATATATGGAATTAATAGTGTTATTTGATGATAAACTTATTTAATTAAGAGAAAAAGTTGTAATTAAACTCCAGGACACCCTTGAAAGATATTCAACAATTGTTGATATCAGCATGTGAAGAAAATTAAAGTATATGTTTCTGCTGAAGCAATATTTAATTTAGTTTGACCAACAAAATATTTTGATATAAGAACTGCAAAAATACTGCCCTTAGGAGAAAGTGCACATTAAATATATCAAATAAATGAAAATGAAAATTATAAATTAATATATTGACAACAAATATTTTGTTCGTAAAAGTAGGATAATTGTTAGTGTATGTGTACCTCTGGGTACAGCCACAATTAAAAGGCAGGCCAGCCCTGCCGCGACCTGAGAGCAGATAATGGACCGCCTGCGGCCCATCTTCACCGAGTAGACAGTCAGGATGATCCCTGGGAGGCTGATAACTCCTAAGAAGGTGAGCAATCAATATTAGGAGAGCAGCATTTGGATCGAGATTATATTTCGATTGAATCAGTGAGTGGCGTAAGGAAATAAGTCTGGTTACTTTGCAGGAGGGATAAAAAAAATTATCTCATTATTATTTGGTTTGGATTGATTCATATTTTTTCAAATTTTTTGCAGCTAAGTGATTCAGTTAGTGGAGGTAAACATTGTATCTCCTTGTTTTTTGGTTTTCTAAACTTACGTTGTTTTTTTAATCAAATATATTGACTTACTTTCTGCAACAATTCAGAAAAAATATAATATAATCATATTTGAATCCTACTTAGGAAAAATAATATTTTAAAAATTACAGATAATAATACTTACGTTAAATTAATTGAAATTATCATTAAAATAATTCCCCTTCATTTATAACTTTCATCAAAATGGGATAGCTTATAAACTAAATCAATGATGAGGTAACCTGTTAATACACTCAATTGCATACTTTATCTTTTTTAACACATGGGCTAGTTGAATACTTGATCTAATCAGAAGACATTATGTGGGTAGTATAGAAGAAATGCATCCACAATAGCATGCATTATAATGGGTAAGCCCAAAGTAATAAATCGCATGCGGTAAATACCTGAGGCACATCTGGATGAGGTTCACACTTATACCTCCTCATCACCGGTAGTACACTATGCCACTATCTTAACGTTTGAGGCTACATAGCCACAGGTGTGTGTCAAACCAGTATCAAATTACTAGAATCCTCAATGCCCTATCAATGTCACTGACCATCCAGTACCACCGCGAGGAAAATATTTCCCTCAAGATGACACATGGCCTACTAGTTCCATCAAAACCACTGACCCGCTAGTACCACCACGAGGAAGATATTTCCCTCAAGATGACACATGGCCTACTAGTTCCATCAAAACCACTGACCCGCTAGTACCACTGGGAGGAAGATATTTCCCTCAAGATGTATCATGGCCTACTAGTTACATAAAAACCACTGACCTGCTAGTACCACTGGGAGGAAGATGTTTCCCTCAAGATGACACATAATCTACTAACTCTGTCAAAGCCACTGACCTGCTAGTACCACCGTGAGGAAGATGTTTCCTCCGAGGTGTCCCATGGCTTGCGAGAGGCCGAAGAAACTGAGTCCGCAGAGGAACCACAAGCAGAATAGACACAAGGTGTATCGACGCAGGTTCGGAGTCCTCAGCAGGTCTAGGAGGTTGGCTTTGCGGGCAGCCGAGCTGTTGAGCTGGTTCAGCGACACGTGCTAAGGGAGACAAAAACATATATATCAAGGTTATTGAGAACCATGACTGAAATGTCTCATGACGTCACTATTATTTACGTTGCGTGAAATTTAATTTGATAGTGACAACGGCATAATAAGACAGAGAGTTCCATACAGAGTTACGCTGCTGCAACGCCTTTCTGACGCTGGCTACGTCCCGACCGTTCCATCTTGCAGCCCGCTCCAGGATCAGAGCAGCCTCCTTCTCTCTACCGACCGCCAGAAGCCATCTTGGAGATTCGGGTACAAACCTGACGAGGAAATTACCAACTTTTTAATACCAAGCAGTCAAATGTATAATATTAAATGGTTCGACACAATCGTACGTACTTTTTTTTATATATTCTATTGTAGTAATGAAAAAGATTTTTTTTTAAATATGATTTTCATTAAATTGCTCATAAATAAATGGTCATTATAATAAAAACATACCATTTTATTAACTATATGAAACTATAGTCATATAAAATGTTGTAAGAGTTTAAAAAATATAAATAGATATTTAAATTTAAACAAAATCAGCCAGTTACAGGCTAGAAACTATAAGTTTGTAAAATTTAAAGTTTCTAGCTCATTTGGACGTGGGTAAACATTAATGTCAGTGAATGAGTCAGTCATGTGGCTTTATAGTAGTAAAAAATATTACGCTAGTGGATTTAGAGATTATAAAGGCTATATTTAGAGAAAATGTATCCAAATTTTTGTGAATCTATAGCTGGGAACCCTTCTGGAAAATACTCAGTACACTTTATCTCCCCGTCATCGGCAGTCTATTCTACTGTTAGAGTATCGCGTTAGACCCCACTCACTTAATTACTTACTACTCGATTCAGTTGCTGAATGGTCTAACTCTAAGGTGTCACTATTGTTTATGATTAACCCAATAGAGATAGAGAGATCGGGGCTCAAAGACTGGGTGGGTCTATTGAGAGGTATTTTTCCCAAAGATTTTCCCACTCTTTTTCCACGTAAATACGAGAGATTATCTCTAAAATGCTTTCTTCCTCATCCATACCCCCTTATAGTAAATTATCATATATTTGTAGACCTATAACATTAGCAGGTAGCAAGACATGGTGATTACAAGAAAAATCTTTGACAGGTTAAGCAACATAACAGTCCAACTTACCACCAGTAGAGTAGAAATGTTCCAGAGAGAAGGGACAAGGTGAGCTGGAAATGTCTCCAATCCCTCTGGAGATATGACACTCCCGACATGGCGATTATGCCGAAACAGAAGGGGATCTGATAGAGGATAGAGATTATTGTCCTCCAAGAGTCGCCCACAATCTCCATGACTGAAGGAGAAACAGCACAAGGTTTCAATCTGAACTGTTAGATTATTTTTTTTACATCCATTAATGTTTTTCAGCCTGTGGTCTGAATCAGTTTTTTTTATTCAAAACATATACTTTACACCTCCGATTTGCTAGGTCTGTCGTAGCTTCATGTGCCTTATAATCTAACTTAAGACTAGGACAGGCACAACACCCAGTCCCCCAACGTTAATTCATCACTTTGAAAGGGTGAACTCACATTTCACAAATTATAAATTTTTCTGCCAAAGTGGGAATCGAATACAGGACCCTTAGCTCAGTTGACAGACATGCTACCAACTGAGTTAAGAAGTTTGATCCTTTAAACGCCTACATCATTATTTAAAAGATGTATCTACTAAATTAATTTTAAAATAAGATATCTTAAATGGATATTTTTATGGGCTGCCTTCCTATGGCCGAAATATTGGTGTATAATATATGATTGTATGTGTGTGTGTGTGTGTGTGTGTGTGAGTGTGTGTGTGTGTATATGTATGTATGTATGTATGTATGTATGTATGTATGTATGTATGTATGTATTTATGTATTTATGTATGTATGTATGTATGTATGTATGTATATATATAGAGAGAGAGAGAGAGAGAGAGATTGAGAGAGGAATAAATGTATTTGCTTGCTGGTTAGATAAGAATGTTAGGCGTAAATCCCATCGGTAATAGTGTAGAGAAGAGGGTGACTCACTCAGGACGAAGCTGATGATCATGGTTCCTCCTGTGGCGATGGCCAGCAAGAACCTGAATATGATGAAGCCCGAGAACCAGGTCATGAAAGAAGAGGCTATCCCACATACAGCCTGAGCAGCTATCGCCGTCATCAAAGGGATCTTGCGGCCAAACCTGGGGCACAAAGTCTTCAACTTACCTACTGATGCTTCAACTTACAACAGCCTTCATAGCTCGACTGCAGAAATAATTCATTCAGGGATGTATAATTTGTATGTAATGATTTCTTAGAAGATAAACGACAGTTACTAATGTTCAATTACCGAGTTACCCACTCCTTGGTCAAATGGTCTAAGGAGTCACTCACTCTCTCAATAGACTGGACTTTCAATGACGCGGAAGTCTGTGTTCGAGTCTCAATTAAGTGTATACCCACCTCGGTGGCGTAGTTGGCTAACGCGCTAGTCGTGTTGAGCTAGACTGCTGAGGACGGGGAGATCGAGGTTCGAATCTCGGTCGGGTGAACTGGTGGTGGTTTTTACTAAATGGTTTTCCACTCTCCCTCCACGCAAATGTGGGTTCACTTCCCCTGATTCTACCTTCCCAATTCCTAATCCATTAGCGTAGTTAGTACTTAAAGCGTATAACCCGAACGGGTAGTAAGACGCGGTGCTAA
>CABFOW010001549.1:33595-56512 GCA_902141385.1 Timema californicum
TCATATAAACACAAGGTACCTCTGTAACAGGTGTGTATCATATAAACACAAGGTACCTCTGTAACACATGTATATCATATAAACACATGGTACCTCTGTAACACGTGTATATCATATAAACACATGGTACCTCTGTAATACGTGTTTATCATATAAAACACAACGTGGTTTTAACCTTTCGCATTGATGAATTAACGGTCGGGTGTTGTGTCTGTTCTAGATTATAAGTCGTGCGCTGATATAATAAGTTGGTTCAGAAAGTACAGGTTAAACACATAAAATAATAATAATAATAAGATAAGGTAATTTACCTGGGTTACAATGTTCTCCGTAAACACATCCCGATTATACTCCCATTTGGTGCAGGCAACACTAATGCCCCTTGATGTAGAGTTGCCAAGCTCTACAGAAGTGTCGTTGGTGTGGTACACATTGCAGGAGTCCTGGGGGGAGGAAAATATAAAATTGCAAGCTCGTTGCTTCATTGTCTAAACTGTCACCATTTAATGTGTTTAGTTTTAAAATTTTAATAATCTTGAAATTTGTATATCCGTTTAAACAATATGTTCGTTAAAATAATAACTGGTGCAGTGCATACCGAATACTTACTGGCTCATTTGCCTAAAAATTGAGATATTTGCTCAAAAGTCGTAAGATAATGTGAGATTAAGTAAAAAGACATGGTTTATAAACACTTCACCAATGAATATAAGTTAAATAATATACCCTGTTAAAGAAACTTATTCAGAATAGGGAAGCATCTCTGGTCACCAAGGGGTACATCAATCATCTCCCGATTTCCAAGAACTAAATTTAAAAAATATATTTGCCCATAGCTCGGAAAACTATTTTGGTTTTATAAAAAATACTATATTTAAAATAAATGTTTTTTTTTTTAATTTTTAACAGTACTACTACAACTTTTCATTTGTAATAAGCTATTTCATATCTCAAATATTTGGGTAGATATGATCAAAATTGAAATTTTCCGCGTATGTAAACTACCATCAAAATCGTTTTCATGCGAAAATGATAGATACCCTTTTATTTGTAATTGTATACAGTGCTTTAATACCAAATGTAATCAAAACTGTTATATAGGATTTTAAGAAACTTGATCATCTTTTACCCTTAAATAAATAATCCTTAATTTTATTAATAAATTGATAATCATCAAAAAAAATCTCTGGAAGATATTGAAAACCCAAGTTACAAAGTCTTAGCCCAATTTGGAAAATCGTTTTGGCTCTAGTTCCAGTGACAGATAAATTACATTGCGAAAAATATTATTTCTGTTTAAGGGGGTCAAGAAACGTCAATATTGTATATCAAAATCTCGAGTATTAATTTTTCACGATCACAATACTTTCTCCCTTCAAGGGGTGCAATAAAGTAAAAATACATTCACAACAAAACTATTTACACTTAATAATAGAAAACACATTGAATTGAGGCCACAAATTCAAGAAACAATAATTTAAAATGTTTCTTTCTGATTTTACGATGTATTAAACAGAGACACTCCCATATAATTCATCTAAACTTTTGGTATATTTGATATTTGAGGGCTCAACAAGCTTTCAGGTCTTATAATATTTAAATTTAAATTCAATTTTTTTTTTAGTTTAAACTATTTTTATAGAGATATGATAATTACTAAGAACTTAGACCCATATAATTAATTATAAGACAAACCTAACAACCCGATCCCATAAGATTAATTTATCACTCAACATTAAACAAAATTTGAATTGAAGAGAAAGAATAAAGGTAACTTACATTTATGTAAATAAAAGTTAAGACACTTAAACACTTACCATGTTTTCTAAGATTTGTATTAGAGATTCGAAGTTAAAATAAAGATTAGGATTAGATAAAATGTGGATATGACCCATATCAAGTTTTTTAATTAGTTCAGGCAAATTTCTTACTGTAGAAATGTTTAAATTAATTTAATTATCTAACCAATTGATTTTGATTTGCGTCATAAATATAGCATTGTAGATGTATTCATAAATACAGACCAATTTTCATAGTAAAAGCCTTGTCTGACAGTTACAAAAGCTACTATATCTATTATCATGTGTGTATACGTCAAGTCATGTTAACTGAAGCTGTCACTTTAGATAGATATTATCAAAACATATCAAACAACACCAATAATATACTAATATGTTATCAATATTGATTGCAAATTTTGTATTTTCTTGTGGTTACTGCTAACCAAGATCTTACTATAGTAGGCCATTGCTCAGGTATAGTTCCTTAGCTTTCATAATAAGGTCAACCCGTTTGTTTGTCAATCGTGGCACCTCAAAGAGCAGACTTGAATGGTCCTTGAGAAAGCCTGAACAAACACCAAGACGATGACGTCCAACACTTACCGTTGGTACGGTGTCGTTACTCCACTGCCAAGGCACCTCATGGACGTTGACGTCCAACTATTACCGTTGTTATGGTGTCGTTACTCCACTGTCCCGACGTCTCAAGGATTGGGACGTCCAACTCTTACCGTTGTTATGGTGTCGTTACTCCACTGTCCCGACGTCTCAAGGATTGGGACGTCCAACACTTACCGTTGTTATGGTGTCGTTACTCCACTGTCACGACGTCTCAAGGATTGGGAAGTCAAACTCTTACCGTTGGTAAGGTGTCGTTACTCCACTGTCCCGACGTCTCAAGGATTATGACGTCAAGCTCTTAACGTTGGTATGGTGTCGTTACTCTACTACTACGGCACCTCATGGACGATGACGTCCAACTATTACCGTTGGTAGGCGTCGTTACTCCACTGTCACGACGTCTCAAGGATTGGGACGTCCAACTCTTACCATTGTTATGGTGTCGTTACTCCACTGTCCCGACGTCTCAAGGATTGGGACGTCCAACTCTTACCGTTGGTAGGCGTCTTTACTCCACTGTCACGACGTCTCAAGGATTGGAACGTCCAACTCTTACCGTCAGTATGGTGTCGTTACTCCACTGTCACGACGTCTCAAGGATTGGGACGTCCAACTCTTACCGTTGGTATGGTGTCATCACCCCATTGTCATGAAGCCGCATGGACGTTGACGGCCAACACTTACCGTCGGTTTGGTGTCGTCGTTCCAGTGTCCCGGCGCCACGCACCAGTAAGGTACCGGCGCCTCAAGTATGAGGATGCTGAGCTGGAACCAGGCTATCGGCATCTTGAGAAGGGCCATCAAGACGCTGATCCCGGCCTGCCATCGCCCGAAATCGCCCACGGCATGGTGGAGGGGGTCGAACGTGGGCTTACCTCTATCCATTCTAGAACAGAGGCTAATAGGCACAGGTGCGTCAAGCTCGGTTGATTATAGTGACAATGAGATTTGAAAATACTGAGAGAAGGAACGCATTTAAGATAATTCACTACTATCACTATATTAAATGTGTAAAGATTGATTTTAAAATAATAATAATAATTATTATTATTATTATTATCATCATTATTAATAAAATTAAGATTTACTATCCATGTTTTTAAAAGGAATTTGAATCAGCAAACTAGAACAAGTTATATTTACTTTGGTCTTTATTATTATTATTATTATTATTATTATTATTATTATTATTATTATTATTATTATTATTATTATTATTAGAACTGCGTCTTACTAACCGTTCGGGTTATACGCACTTACGCTAATGTGTAATGTTAGGGTGATTGTGAGATGAAATGGAGGACCTAAAGTTTAACGTGGGATCCGAACCACGGTGGAGGCCTGGCATAGCCCACATTCACAAGTTGTGATTAATACACGTCTTGTCAGAGGTGAAGGAAGGGCTTTGCAATCAGATAAATCTGTGCTAGGACCAAGGATTGAACCCCGAACCCCAGCACAGAAGTCCTACACCTTACCCCTAGACCACCAAGTCACCTTAATTTAAAAAGTTTCCCCTCTAATGTCGCTTTGCTCATAACAGATATTCAACAACTTTTGATGGCCTGCCACCTTAGATCAGTCGGTCATCTGAGTAAAGTGTCCCGGGTTTGATTTCCAGCGTTGCTGGAAAATGTATTATTAATTAAATGTGGGCTTACACATTCATGGTGAAGAATTACCGGCCGGGGTCTTGGTGTTGTGTCTGTACTAGATCTAAGTTATTTTATAAGTCGAGTGCTTATGTTATCAACCAGTTCAGAAAGTTCACCTTAATTTATTTATTTTAATTGTTGATATCAGCGTGTGAATAAAATTGAACACTTTGTTTCTACCGGAGCGTAATTTTATTTATTTTGACCAAAAAAAATTGTTTCGTTATAAAAACTGTAAAAACGCTGACTTTTTCTCACGAGCCTACACTCCCATCTTAAGGTGGCGGGACTAGTTTAACATAAAGATGCTCTTACTTTCCGTCAGCTGATGTGTCGACCACGATTTCTGTGAGGATCCGCTGGCCCTCTGAGTAGTTTCCCCGCGCAAGATAGCTCCCGGGTGACAAGAGGCTCCTCGCGTTGAAAGATGGCGACTGAGCAGGGGTGCCAGGAGAAATTAGTCTCCAAAGAAAGTGAGAGTGAGCTCGTGAAGTCTAGCAGGGTCAGACCGGCTCAATTTCTTTCTTCGGTGCAAGCCCGCTGCACTTTCGCTTCCTTCGTTCATCGAGGAGGAGGGGGGGAGGAGAGTTCTTTCTTTCTTTCTTTCTTCTTACCTCTACAGTCAAGCCGCGATAAGATGGTATATAAAGTCACAGTATTGAATTGGGGAACGAGTCACTGAGGTTGAAGGCGGGGAAGAGAGAGGAGGGGTGAAAGGGGGGGGATATAAATTCGTTATCAAATATATATATATATATATTTTAAATGGTGAATATAGATGAAAATACATCCGGTAAAATTGTTAGATCTTTGAGGAGATAATAAGATTTATTGCAGGATCAACATATCTGGTACCGGCCTAGGTGGCCGTATGGTCTAACGCGCTACTCTCACAGTAGACTAGACTGCCGATGATGGAGAGAACAGGGTTCGAATCTCGTTCGGGTGAACTGAGGGTGGTTTTGTTACATTATGGTTGTCCATTCTCCCTCCACGCAAATACGGTTGTACGTCCTATAAACTACATCATCCATAAAACCATTATCGTAATTAGTACATCAGGTTATAATCCGAACAGGAAGTAAGACGTGGTGCTAAGTGTGTACTGTGACAGGGCCAGTCTCAATGAACCATCCAAATGCAGATCTGTTAAGCTGGGGCAGTGTTTCGTCTTCATTAATTTCAAATAGTAACATGCCGATACGTACAAATACGTTGAACCAAAACAGGAGTGAAACATTTCACTGCATTTTCTGATGTTGATATACTTCTCCCGGGAAACATATTTTCAAAATTCTTTTTCTGATGACCGGGCCTTTAAGAAAAAATCACACCTGTAGATTTACTATCTCATTTCCAAGAGACGCTGTAGCCATAGAGAAGATCATACTGATAGTTTATGCGATGTTCTTTGTGTTTAAGTCTTCTCTGAATGGAAAAGAAAGATATTGAACAAAATCTTCGATTATTTTTTAAGTCACTAAATCTGGATTGAAATTCCTGTAGAACTTTACCCATTTATAAAACATCTTTCTAGGTTTCAAACTCATAACCTGGGTAGCTTTGATTATGATCTAGCAAATTAGGAAAGTGGTCGAAAGATTTTTGTCGTAGATCAGTGATCGTCAGTTAGAACTGATTTAGATAGTTAGAAATCAGCCAGTTAAATCTGGCAATAATGCCTAGTCAATCGGCCAGACCTCATCCTCTAACTCTTGATATTGTTCTCCTCTGTCTTCCAAAAATATTTTAATCTCACTCAATGAATCGTGGAATCTTTGGAGAAACTTACTCCAATTGAGCCACCTTACATCTGTATGTAGTATTAAATCATTATTGTTTCCACCCATTTGCATCTTGAAGAGACGCCTCTGAAGAGATTGTCCTCGGATTGAATTTACAATCTTGAAGGTTATGTCCATCCCACTTTGTGTGTGTAAACGCTTGCTGGTCAGTACCTCCGGGTGACTGATACAATTATAACTCAAAAAATCGGAGAAGTCATCATCTTTCTGGCATAATGCAATAAAACTTTCAGCATGTCCTATAATTACTTTTGCTCCATCCGTTGTAATTGATATTAGCTTAAACAGAGGCAATTTAAGCTTCTAAAGAAATTTTTGAAGGCATTGAATATGTCCAGACCTATAGTTCTCTCTTTCAGAGAAATCATACCAAGCATTTCTTCTTTTGTGGTAAAATCAATAAAAACCATACGTATAAAAATAATGACTTGAGCTGTATCTCTGATATCTGTGGATTCGTCAAGCTGGAGAGAAAAGGCATTGCATTTACATCTATCTGCTTGCAATTGTTCACTCACATTTTCGCCCATTTTTTCAACTCGCCACATCACAGTATTTCAGAATAACTGTAGGTCTTGAAAAGCAGTTTTAATCTTATACTTGTTTTTGAAATTATCAAAATGTTCAGCTGCTATTTATAAAAACGTGTCCTTAATAAATTCACCATCACCAAATGATTTACATTTCTTTGCAAGAATGTGACTTTCTTTGAACGATTCAATGGTTACTGCTTTCGATTGTAAATCTGGCTTTACGAACAAAGTTTGTTGTACCCATAACCTGGATTTAAGTTCTTTCAATATGAGTATTCTAATCTCATTATTGAGCGGAAAGTCCAACTGGTACTTGACGTGTAGTGTGTTGAATTTCCTGTCCAAATTTCCTTTTTTAGGTATTGCCACTGTAGAATTAAAAATCAAGCAACACCATTTGTATTTTATCATAATAAAGAAGAAGTGAAGTTCCCACTCTTCGTGAAAATGATAAGTCATACTCTATTTATAAGCACCCATCTTTTATTTCACTACAAAACCCTCGCTGTGATTGATGTTACAAGACAGAGTAAGAACTTGTGGCACTATCTCTTACTAATCTTATGAAAAACGAACCATTTAGGATAAAGCAGTTGAACTAGGAATGAACCTGACACAAGCATGGACACACAGAACATTTGCTGAACACCAAGCTACTGATCCGATAGAGTCCACGTTTTACCAGGGTTGCCAACTCTCTTGTCTCAAATGATAATAAATAGATTGACCTAAAATGCGTTGGGTTTTTTTTTTCAATGCCTATGCTTGCTATGACCTCTGTTGGTCGTGTGATTAAACTCAGTTGAAAATCAACGTGAATGGCTTAAGCTCGGATATACAATTAGCGTACAGTACACTATTCAATTTTCGAGGATTTAAACTATTTTTGCACACCAAACATTTAGTGCTCGATCAAAAATGATACCAGGGTCGACGTGTTGGCTAGGCTTGCATTAGATTATTAGGCCACAGAAGCAGGTCTCATATGATGTTTCTGGTGTTACCGTCCTTGGGAGGAATTAAACCGGAGTGGAAAACTTTAAAAGCTTGGAATATTTATATTTCATTCGTTCTATTTCAAATATTTAGAATATTTTACAGAACAATATAATTACAATTTTAAGCACACAGAAAATAAGGGAAAATGTACCGGTAGATTTTCCGTCTCCCATCACTAAGAGCCATCAAAGACTTACTATTACATGGTAGGGGTGAGGAGGGTATCAAAAGGTAAATGCACCGTCATTATAGTGGAGAAAAGACGGGTAAACCTTCCAAAATGTACAAGAATGGAATTCGATCTCTGACCTCTCCACCAGTGTTAGTGATGCCATAGAGGTTCGGCCACCGCTGTGGACTAGGTCATTGATAAAATTGGGATTAGTTGGAAGAAAAAATTACCCGCGTAGGTGGCCGCACGGTTTGAAGTCATTTGACAATAAACATTTTACTGCACAATTTTAAAGCGTGTATAACCATAATCTATAAATAATGATTCAATTATGTCAAATCATTACAATATACGAGCTATACTGCTGAGTTATTTATGATTTATGCATGCAATGGGCTGAAATTTAGTACAACTAGGCATTCATTGAGATGTACACAATGAAATATTTATAATACGTTAAAGAAAGATAACTTTTAACGTAAAAGCAGTTTAATAGAAGTGAGATTACATCACTTTTAATCATATATAAATACTAATCTTTTTAAATCCAGATAATTTAATTTAATCTCATTTTATAGTAACTAAGGTCGTGATTTAAATTCGAATTGATCATTGCAAATATAGATTTAAAAACTGTATTTCAAGAAAAAATATATATATTTTTTATTGTAATGATTGTAGAGACAACACCGACTAGCAGAACATAATATGTCTGGCCGAAGCAGAGCGTCAGCTAATCCTAACTTATAGCGTACCCAGGTAAAGCGGACGCCGGCTTCCTTATAAGGTCGGTGTAGGCTGGGACGTTGATACTTGCTGCAGTTTACAAAATAACCGACTACCCCTACTTATGTTAAACTCCCTGCCAAAATGGTATAGCAATTTTTACTGTCTAATTATTTAAAAGGAAGATTGACCTCACGAAAAACAGTGGAATTACAGCACTGTTTTCCATTATTAGGCTATCCATGCAGTCCCCTCAAGTATGATAATATACAGTGTAATAAAATATTATAAAAACTGTCCTGGTACGCACTTTGATAACCCCTGACCTGCCTCAGACATAAGAATCCAACTGAGTCCAAGTAGAAACTTGAAAAATAAAGGAAACTGGATTTTCCCAGCCACCTTGTCATGCGAACTCACAGCTAGAGATATTTGGCAACATCGCAGGGTACTTTATTGTTTTAAGACTCTCTCATTTTAGTTTACAGTGAAAGTGAACAAATATTCTGGTAAATATTTAATTAGTTAGAGTTTTTAAGAGAACTTGTTAGGATTCTATCAGCTTTAAGACTAGTATTGTTGTGAATTCATCTGAGCATTTCTCAAGGATTTTAAAGACAAAGTGAAACTAAAAAAAAAGCTTAATTTAATTATGCCATTATTTAGTAGTTATTACTTACGATACTAGAACAATGAAATAGAGAATCAACTAAAATTTAAAATAAGCCTGGAAACCAGTTTCAAAATATTATTTTTTTTAGCACCACGTTCTACTACCCATTTTAGATATTTACATAATTACTAAATTACGCTATTGTTTTAGGGATAATAAAGGTTGATATTAGCAGCAAGTTTACCCGAATTTGCGTAGAGAAGGAGTGGAAAACCGTTTAGGGAAAAATAACTTTAGTAGAGTACATCTAACCAGGATTCAAGTCACCATCTTCACTGGCAATCGTATCTTATACGAGCTCCTTAAGGTCATTTTAAAATGATAAGCACTCATATTTTTTTAGTCTATAACATTTTGGCAGGGAATTTAACATAGGTTGGGGGGTAGAAGTGCTATCTGGTAAAAATATATCACGTAGAATGTCTCAGCCCATTCTAGTAACACCGACAAGATGAGACCACTTTACCTGGGAGTGTCATTAGTCGGTAATTTCCCATTTGTATCTGTCAGGAATATTATGTTCCGCTGGCCGGTGTTGTCTCTACAATCGGTACAGTCAAAACAAGAAATTTCATGAAATAGACATTTAAAATTAATATTAGCAATGATCAAATCGGACACATTTATAAAATTAACGAGTTAAGCTAAGTTTAAAAAAAAAAATCTAAATATCGACATNAAAAAAAAAATCTAAATAACGACATTGTATATTTAAAAATGAAATAAAATCAAATTATCGGAATATAAAAGGAACAGTATTTATATATGATTGAAAAATTATATAATTTTCCTCTTTTAAATTGATTATATACTAGAAATTATTTTTCTTTAATAAATTATAAATATTTCATAGTGTACTCTTCATATGAATGTCTAGTTATGATAAATATCAGCCCCCTTATTACTTTATTCTAATGATGGTAGGTAAAAATCATAAAATAGCAATTTTGACCCTTCCTTATAGCCCGTTAACTTAAATGTTTTGAAACCATTACACAATAATTATTTATCGCTTTTAAATTAGACACTTATTAAAATTACGCAATAAATTTTTTTATTGTCAAATGACCTAAAAAAAAAGATAAATTTCGCCACGGCGCGGCGGTTTGTCGATGTTGCCAGTAGCTCCTTCACACCAACTTGAGGCATAACTTAAAGCGAGGATATTTGGCAACAACTAACCTATAGAGAGAGAGAAGATAAAAGTGTTTCTTGATTAGACCCATAGTTGCTTCACAAGTGTTATTCACTGTAGCTTATTACCCGTTCTTCGCACAAGATGTGTTTTATAAATACGACTATGTTTAGTCCCTTGATTGTTTTCAGCAAAAAAATCCTAGAAATATTATTATTACTAAAATCTCATTTTGAGGTCTTCTATAGGTTTAGAAGCTAAAATGATTTTTTTCTATATAAGTCATTTTCTTTTAAGATGACCGTCATGTCCAACCCATGTCCGGGACACTTTCAATATGGGTCCGATGAAAATCCGATAAGCGGAATCTGATAAAAGGCACACACACAAAATTGTATTTTTATATAAGAATAAACTTTCAAAATTAAAGTTTAAAAAAACTCAGAAACATTCCCAGCCAAAATCCAATAAGATTTTTTTACTTATTTGGTGACCTGGCGGTCTAGGGGTAAGGTGTCAGACTTCTGTGCTGGTGGCCGGGGTTCAATCCTCGTTCCCGGCAAAGAATTATCTGATTGTCAAACCCTTCCTTCACCTCTGACAAGACATCTTGTGAATGTGGGGAATGCCAAGCCTCCACCGTGGTTCGGATTCCACGTTAAACTGTAGGTCCTCCATTTCATCTCACAATCACCCTACCATTACACATTAGCGTAAGTGCGTACAACCCGAACGGGTAGTAAGACGCGGTGCTAATAATAATAATAATAAGTTTTTTACTAACATATAATGTATGAACTATGTATTTATAATATTACATTTTGTTTGATAATGTTAGTTTAATGAAAAAATGTTTATACTATTTTTAAGTTTAAAAATTTGTTGTAGTATTATTACTTGAGATACACTAGTTTAGAGAAAAAGTTTTTGTTTTGTAAGCAGATTGAGCATTAACACAACCTGAGTTTGTGTGACGTCATCAACAGCCTTCATTTCCTCGGTTTCGACATCTTAATTTATGTTGAGAATGCAGACTTTTAAAAGCTGTCGTTTGGAAAGGATTTTTAAGTTAACCACAGACACTGCTTCCAAATAAATTCTTAAGTTTGTTGTACACTAATGTTAAAATAAAAACATAATTTAAAACAAACTGTTTGTTGTTAAATTTTTTACTGTCTAAAGTGAAAACCCAACATATCTTGCAGATCACATGATTTGGCGGATGGATACATTAGAGTAATTCTGGTACCTTTTGCTTGCCTTCACCACCACACCACTGACGAATCGACTTGAAACTTATCGAACTTCAAGCCTTAGTATATTAGTTTCTCTCAGGCCTCATAGATGGCAGAACTAACCGGCAACAAAATAAACCACAATTCTATCGATCTTGGATTGTAGTTCTCATGTCTCCCGTTCATCAAAGTTTATTCAAATGAACGGAAGCTCTAACGATAGCTACAAATACAATCTTTTTTATATACATTTCAATATACGTACTACCCGCTTCGGTGGTCACGTGGTATAACGCGCTACTCTTGTAGAAGACTAGACTGCCAATGACTAGGAAATCGAGGTTTGAATCTCCATCCACGCAAATGTTGATACACGTCATATATATATATATATATATATATATATAGCCTTCCTAATTCCTAAAACTATTAGTGTAATAAATACATAAGTGTATAACCTGAACGGGTATATATTTGGTGGTGTTTTATTATTATTATTTATTATTATTTAGCACCGCGTCTTACTACCCGTTCGGGTTATACGCTTTAAGTACTAATTACTCTTAATGAATTAGGAATTAGGAAGGTTTAATTAGAGGAGGTGAACCCGCATTTGCGTGGAGGGAGAGTGGAAAACCATTTAGGAACCAACCCCCCCCCACCCCAGTTTACCGAGATTCGAACCTCGAACTCCCCGTCCTCAGCAGTCGAGCTCAACACGACAAGCGCGTTAGCCAACTACGCCACTGAGGCGGGTCTTGGTGGTGTTTAAAAAAACCTAATGAACGCGATAACTAGAAATAAGCTAATAGACTATGGTTTACCTATTTGACCACTCAACCATAACGAAGGGGTACGTTATTGCTATATAAATGATTTAGTCTCAGTCACAAAAAATTCACCAGCTCTCATTGGAAACCAGAAACATTCTCCTGCCAAGAAAGTACTAACTAAACTAATGAGCGTTTTATAATGGTAGTAAAATATGGCAGCAATTTAAACGTAAAATAATACTAGCGTTAAATAATTACACTAGGTTCATACAAGTAAATTAAACTCAAGGTAAGTCAAGAAAAATTAATTTATATTAGATCAAGTCAGGAACGGGAAATCTGTGGCCTTTTGAGGTGTGTGATGCGTCCTTTTTGCATATTCTGTCAATTATATCTCTTCGTCGTTTATAAAATTAAGGATACATTCTCAAACGGCGTGTATTTAAACTAGTTAAAACACGCTTCAGTGGCTGCCAGGTATAACGTGCTTAGCTGTAGCTGAACCCATTGAAAAGAAACATATTTTTCTTGATTTATTGACCAGAACAAAATAAAAATAAAATTGTTAAAAGGGGGAGGGGGGTAGAAATCTAAATTTTATCATCTTTGTTCTCGATTATTATTATTATTATTATTATTATTATTATTATTATTAGCACCACGTCTTACGACCCGTTCGGGTTATACGCACTTACGCTAATGTGTAATGGTAGGGTGATTGTGAGATTAAATGGAGGACCTACAGCTTAACGTGGAATCTGAACCACGGTGGAGGCCTGGCATTCCCCACATTCACAAATTGTGATTAATACACGTCTTGTCAGAGGTGAAGGAAGGGTTTGGTAATCAGATAAATCTGTGCCGGGACCGAGGATTGAACCCCGGCCTCTTCTCGAATATTAATGATTCAAAGTTGTTAATAGCAAATTTCAGCACAATCCTAAATAAACTATTTACTTTTTTCATGAAAGCTTACAACAAAAAGGTAAATCTTGCAGAGTCCTGAAAAGGTCTGAACCCCCCACCGCCCTTTTATCACCCACTTCGGGCGCTCATGCACATAACCCCTCGTAGATAGCCAAGGGATACAAAAATGTCACACGCAAGGGAAAATATGTGATCTTCGCCACACCTATGTTAAGTCATCAAAGCGTAGTTAATTCGATCTTAGTTAATTATAGTAACCAAACGAAAACTGACCATAACTAACATAATTTCAACAGTTTGAAACAAATTTTCTTTCATCGTTGTAAGGAAAGTTTGATGAAAATTGGTTTAAATTAATTTCCTCCCGAATTTGTCAGCTTTGGACCAAGATCTCCACAGGAATGTTTAAGTGCAAGTAGTAGTTTAAACAATTTATCAACTTCAGGAGCACCAAATTTCCCTGCAAACATTAATACAATTTTATTAATTTATTTTTCATTACCGCATCTTACTATCTGTTCAGGTTGAACGCTTATTTACTAATTACTCTAATGTATTAAGGGATGATAAAGGTTATATTTATAAAACGTGAACCCACATTTACGTGGAGGGAGAGTGTAAAACCATTTTTGTAAAAACTCCGTCGACCAAGATTCTAACCTTTCTCTCCTCGTCAGTCTAGTCTACTGTGAGGGTAGCGCACTAGACCATGTGACCACTGAAGTGGATCTTTTTTTATTTTCAATTTTACTCTAGAAGTAGCCTGAAAGAAAATAAAAGCAAACACAAACATGAAAGTTTCCTAATCGGGGTATGTGTGTACCAAGATTTTTGAAACCCATTTAATAGGTAAAACGTTATAGGGCACACAAACAAACCCAATGAATAAAGTATTTTTTCTTATTATATAAAAAAATTAGGCCTGAGAATTATTGCACGATTAAAATATTGCGAACAAAAGCCAAACGTATAAGGCATTCACGAGCTAAGTTTTCCTGAATGACAGCTTGAAATGTTACTAGAAGTAATCCCTAATATATCACTACGCCAACAGCTGACATCTATCACTTTGGATGACTGTAATGAAAATAGATGGTAATATATTAATATGATAGTTAGCCACAGTAATTTAGGCCAATATTATTTATATATTTATTTGAGGACGGACACAAAGTTTATTTATAGTTTTATTCCCCTTAAAAAAATATTAACATCACTTTCACAAAAACTTCTAATGAACATAGCTTCAAAATGGCGACTGACAAATTTAAACCATGTGGTTGAACATAGCGGTAAACAAGTATTTTACAATGATGCAGAAACGCAGTTGATGAAAATATTTTACTTGGTTAAATATTTCAAAATACGATAAAATAATCATAAAATCATTTATTGTATGTAAAAAAATTGACAACAATTTTCTCTTTTCCAAGTAAATACGATGTTTGTATTAAATGGTATTGATGTGGGCACTATATCAAACGTAATCAATAACGTTCCAAAACGAAAAATAAGTACTTTTAATTATATTTAAAATATTGTTTCGAGTTGTACAAAAAGAAATTATTTAAAAAAAATGAAATAGTATGAGAAAACTTAAGTTTACGTTATTTTAAATGTAGTATATAACAGGTAATTAAAGATCTTTACAAATCTTTTACAAGTGTTGGCAACCCAAAACCTAAACATATGATTTTCGAACTGTCATCAAGGTAAAAACCTATCGTGAACGGAATATACCTACTTAAAATTGAAGCAGTGTAGTTAGTACCATGCCAGACGAGATGATAACATAGTAGACTGCAAACAAAATGACGGGTATGACATGCTATAAACTAGTTTCTATTCACACCTTTAACATATTACCTCTCAAGTGCTGATATAATCTTGAGTCAGTCTTTCTGCTCTAGTATTTTACTCAAAACAATATTTTAAGTTGTAAATAAGAACAAACATTCAAAAATCGATTTTAAACTAGCCATATGTTCGGTATTTTCAAAATACCGTACTAATACGTGATTGGAGAGGTCCCGAATTTAATGGGGGAGGGGGGGTGACAGGGGCTAAGGCCCCAAGATTTTTACAAATTGTATAATGTTTACAAAATAATATAGCGTGAAATATTAATGTATATTCGCCACCATTAGGGTGACGTCTGTTATTATGATTAGATCGGGTCCAAGTTTGCTATCCTGTATTTATAATAATTAAAAAGGGGTGATATCTTATTTTAGAAATTAAAATTCCTGGTATTTTATAGTCTTTATTATAATTAGATAAACAGTTTTTGGTTCAATATTTTACACTTTATTGACTTTAATTTAAATGTCCGACTATTATGTAATATACACGACAATTCCTGACATGCGAGATTTAGATTCCGGTAAAAACACGGATTAAGATTTACATAGAATTTACCTGCTCGGCTCCATGTCAGGAAAAAAATGAGGAGATGCCTACCCTTAAGGGGTATATCAAGCAACATTTCCTTCTCGAAGCTTCCTAGAAAAAGAGGTGCGCTCATCCAGGTGCGTTTCTGTTGAACAAACTGCATTGTCTTTTTAAACAGAGACGTAGAAAGATGTCGCCATACCTTGCAGCTTAGCAACATAAAACAAATAAATCTTACTACTCACTCTCATTTATAATGTCGTGATTTTGAATACAAATGTGAATAATAAATTATTGGGATGTATAATTTAATATAATTACAACTGTTACATAAAAAACATATTACTTATTTGTCTTTATAGATTGCAAACGTAGTAGGATCTTGAAATATAATTATGGCTTACTATTTTTTTTTAGCACCACGTATTACTTACTACCCGACGGATTCGGGTTCACTTATGTACTAATGATTCTAATGGTTTTAGGGTTGAGGAAGGTTATAATTAAAGGAAGTATATAAGTTCATTCGCGTGGAGGTAAAGTTGAAAACCATTTTGAAAAAAAAAACATTCTCAGCATTCTCAGTACACCCGAGCGAGATTCGAACCTCGATATCCCTGTCATTGACATTATAGTCTACTGAAAGAATAGCGCGTTAGACAACGTGGCCACCGAAGCGGGTTATGTTTTATTTTATTCATTTTTATTTCTGACAAAATCTCACTTACTTAGTAATGGCACGTGTGGGAAAAGCTATATTTCAGGTTGTGAATTTCTAAAAAATAAACAACACCTCTAGATCGCGGCGAGTCTAGTGGCTACATATGAAATTATAAATCTAATTTATTCTGATATTTCCTTATAAAATAAATTACCCTTGAGTTTTAACAGTTGGCAATATACATTGTTACAGAAACCCTCCACTAAAGAGTACAAATGAAAGGTACAGAAACATTGAGAAATATAATTGAAAGTAAAATGTTTAAAAATTGTAGCTGTTTTCAATTATATTTATTATGTCGAATAACCCACCTCGGTGGCGTAGGTAGCTAACGCGCTAGTTTCGTTTTGAGCTTGACTGCCGAGGACGGGGAAATCGAGGTTCGAATCTCACTCGGGTAAACTGGGGTGATTTTTCCTAAACTGTTTTCTATTTTTCCTCCACACAAATGCGGGTTCACTTCTTCTGTACTACCCGCCTCGGTGGCGTAGTTGGCTAAAGTGCTTGTCGTGTTGAGTTCTACTGCTGAGGACGGGGAGATCGAGGTTCGAATCTCGGTCGGGTGAACTGGGGGTGGTCTTCCTAAATGGTTTTCCACCCTCCCCCACGCAAATGTGGGTTCACTTCCTCTAATTCGACCTTAACAATTCCTAATCCATTAGAGTAATTAGTACTTAAAGTGTATAACCCGAACGGGTAGTAAGACGTGGTCCTAAATATTATTATTATTATTCTGTACTCAAACTTACCAATTCCTATCCCACTAGCGTAATTAGTACTCAGACGTATAATCCAAAACGGGTAATAAGACGCAGTGCTAGATAAATAATTTTTTTTTAAATATTATGTCTAATACGGTAGTGTTTTTTTTAAATTACGCCGTTTCCCAAAAGTTTAAAATCGTTGATATTCAGTTTCTTCACTAGGCCTTAGTATTATACGCATCTTTCTTGAAACAGCTTTGAAATGCACAATAAGACCAGTTAAATAACATTCTTGACTTTACAGAGTGCTTCGCCACTTGAATAAACGATGAGATGACAGACACTTGGTTCTTTAGAAACGTCACTCGCCAATAAAACTGTATAGTCAGGAGTAGAGCTCTGTTTATTCCGTAGTGTCGATTATCAAACGCTGTGTCCTTATCAACGTAACATCTGTACTTTACTTTTCACGTAATCATACGTCAAGTCCTGGTATCAGCACCTGTCACTTTTTATAAATAGTTTTAATACCTATAAAATTTAACCAAAAATATATTAAAATTAGAGAAAGTTCGAATCCTAAATTATTCAAAGTCAAATCTCAAATTCGAATTTTAAATTTTCTTTCTAATCTCGAATCCAAATTCGAATCTTCAAATTTTTAAAAGTGTATAATTGTATTTATAGAGAAAATAATTGACATACAATTATTATTTTTTAAGTTGATTAATGCTAATGACCAATTAATGGCATTTTGTTTGTCTTGTATACTACGTCATAAACAAAAATGATAACATTTTAAATGTAAATTTATGATATTGAAACAGTTTTGTCCTTTTTATGTGATATTGTTACTCTTCAAAATACACAAGTCTAAATAATTCCCTTTACTAATTGCTTGAAATTGTAATTTCAAGTCGACGTTTTAGTAATTGTATTCTGGATACTCTTTTTGATATATTTGTGAATTTTTAATATCTAGAATATAAGAGGATTCAACTATTCAAGAAGCTCATCATTAATTAAAATTTTGTTAGTGCTGGCTTCCAAAAAATCTATATTTTTTTCTAAAAGGTGCTCCATTTATACGAAATAAAATCAAGTTAATAACTAATAATAGTTTTGTAACTAGTCTTTGCTGTTCTCGAATATAGACTAGACTGCGGAAGACGAGGATATCGGTTTTATTATTATTATTATTATTAGCACCACGTCTTACTACCCGTTCGGGTTATACGCACTTACGCTAATGTGTAATGGTAGGGTGATTGCGAGATTAAATGAAGGACCTACAGTTTAACGTGGGATCCGAACCACGGTGGAGGCCTGGCATTCCCCACATTCAAAAGATGTCTTGTCAGAGGAGAAGGAAGGGTTTGGTAATCAGATAAATCTATGCCGGGACCGAGGATTGAACCCCGGCCGCCAGCACAGAAGTCTGACACCTTACCCCTAGACCCCCCGGTCACCTGATATCGATTTTAAAACCCCGGTTGGTTGTACTGAAGGGGATTTTTACCAAAACTGTTTTTTTCACTCTCCCTTCATGCAAATGAAGGGTGCGCTTTCTCTAATCTAAACTTTCCTAGTCCCAAACACAGAAGTGTAATTGGTACATATATTATAGCCCGAATGGTTTGTAAGAAGTGGTGCTAAAAAGGAAAGTAAAAAGAAACTAGCCCTTCGTTTAACCTGAGATGTAACAAATTTACCTTTCATGATTCCACTATGGTGCAGTTTATAAGATAGAGCCATAGTGTAGTCTGTTGAGGTAAGACTTCTATCTGTCATGGTTAATGTAATATACATTAGTCTGTGACAGGGTTCCTGATGTAAAAAAAAAAAGTTGAGATCATTGAAAAAATCTCTGAGCTGTAGATTCAGAAAAAGATTACGAGGTGCCTGAAATGTGTCTAGTATTTGCTACATACAAACTCTGTGATCTGGACACGCAACAAAGTTGACCTATACGATTTTTCTCTTATAGACGACGACTAGTTAAAAACACATTAATTAAGCTCACGAAATAGAGGTGAAGAAAGTATAATTTTAGAGTAAATGTACCCACATTTGTGGGGAATAGGAGTGGGCCACCGTTTAGAGATAAAATACTCAGTACACCCGACCAAAATTCGAACCCTTATCCCCTCATCACACTCTAACGTAAGAATGACACGTTAGACCAGCGGTGTTCAGAAAATGATCAGTAGGTGTTGCACAGGAATTCGGTGAAGGTCTATACAGTAGCCCCATGGTTTCTTTGGTGCTGACTGACAGCTTTGAAAAGTTACCAGACCAAATTATGTATCCCTACGCCGAACCATATGATCTGCAAAAACATGTGTTTAGTAGCTGTCACCTTTGGCGGTCAAAATTTGGGTATAGACCTAAATGTTGACTGTCAGAAGTCACCTATGAGCTGTCAGTCAGCACCAAAGAAGCCATGGGGCTACTGTACTTATATTTGTACTTAGCACCAAGTCTTACTACAGATTCAGGTTATACGCTTAAGTACAAATTAAACTGATGGGTTAGTAATTGGGAAGGTTGAATATAGAGGAAGTGAACCCGCATTTGTGTGGAGGGAAAAAGCTAGTGGAAAACCATTTAGGAGCCCCCCCCTTCCCCTCAGTTCACCCGAGCGACATTCGAACCTTGATCTCGCCGTCCTCATCAGTCTAGCTCAACACGAAATAATTGCGTTAGCTAAATACACCACTAAGGCCATGGCAAAGCTCTATAATAAAGAAGGAAAAAATTGAGGAATAAAAATATTTTTTTTTAATCTAATCATCTGATTTTTTTAAATAACAAAATGAATAGAATTTGACTATTGAACTTTTAACACAAAATAATATAACTTATTTATTTAATGATTAAAATTCTCTTAAAAAAACTTATGGTGTGCCTTGACAATTTTAGTGTCTTTATTAGTTAGTGTGCCGTGAGTTGAAAAATGTTGGGAAACGCTGGGCTAGACCATGTGATCACCGATGTAGGCAAGCTCATATATTATTATTATTAGCACCGCGTCTTACTACCCGTTCGGGTTATATGCACTTACGCTAATGTGTAATGGTAGGGTAATTGTGAGATGAAATGGAGGACCTACAGTTTAACGTGGAATCCGAACCACGGTGGAGGCCTGAAGCTCATATAAATTAAACAGATATCGTGCCCACCATATATCTTTTCATCAGCACAATTTGGAATCGAACTAGATGTCCCCTAGACCAGAGGTATTCAACCTGGAGTACTCGTAGCCTTGAGAGTACGCGAAGAAATCTTAGGAGGTACGTAAAATTAAATATATAATTCAATACATTATGAGGTGACCTGGCGGTCTAGGGGTAAGTTGTCAGACTTCTGTGCTGGCGGCCGGGGTTCAATCCTTTGTGCCGGCAAAGATTTATCTGATTACCAAACCCTTCCTTCACCTCTGACAAGACATCTTGTGAATGTGGGGAATGCCAGGCCTCCACCGTGGTTCGGATTCCACGTTAAACTGTAGGTCCTTCATCTCATCTCACAATCACCCTACCATCACACATTAGCGTAAGTGCGTACAACCCGAACGGGTAGTAAGACGCGGTGCTAATAATAATAATAATAACAATACATTATGAATGTTATTTATTTTAGTTGTAGATTATTATAATGTGTACAGACAAAAACTTTGGTAGTACAAAGTTGAAGATAAATTATTATAGCTATGGGTACGCGAACAAAAAAAAAGGGGGTGTGGGGGGGCATTGTACTGCACTAGACCCGTGGAGGACCTCCCTAACCACTAGACCATGGAAACAGGTTACAGACGCTAACCTATTGATATAAGGAGAAGTGAAGGTTAAGGTATAACAACACAAGTCAAGGAATGACAACCAAACAAGAGATACTGCAAAGAGGTTGTCGAAACCTCTCCCGCGGGGTCAGCCTGGTTTTGAACTGTGAACCCAGGAGTCAAGGCCATTAGGCTGTGAGATGCGAGGACAGGTGCCGAAGGTCCAAACACCTGCGAGGCTCAGATTTTCCTCAAGAGGGCCTTTTAAAACGGTAAGGTTGTTTATGTTCGCAGGTAGTGCGTCTGGCTTTTCTGTTCGGTCGTGGATACGGAGTGGTTGTCGTAAGAGAAGGTACGTACTTTCTACAAAAACATTTATAACGTTTTATTAAATAACTAGTGCTTTTTTATTATTATTATTATTATTATTACCGAGTCTTACTACCCGTTCGAGTTATACGCACGAACGCTAATGTGTAACGGTAGAGTGATTGTGAAATTAAATGGAGAACCTACAGTTTAACGTGAGATCCGAACTACGGTGGAGGCCTGGTATTCCAACACATTCACAAGTTGCGATTAATACACGTCTTGTCAGAGGTGAAGGAAGGGTTTGGTAATCAGATAAATCTGTGCCGGGATTGAGGATTGAACTCCCAAACCACCGGCACAGAAATCTGTCATCCTACCCCTAGACCACCAGGTCACCTGCTAGTTTATAGGTATTAATAATATCAATTAAAAGTGGCAGCTAAAGAGCATATTATTTGACTTTTTTACCAATGGATATTTGAAGAATATTATAGAAATGATAAACTTAATTCCTTTGCTGTCAACTTTGACTGCATTTAACTATTATTATTATTATTATTATTATTATTATTATTATTATATCTATCAAAAGTGACAGCTACATATCACATAACTTGAAGTATGAATACGTGAAAATAAATCTAGTAACCTTGACTGGGCAGAACCTTATCCGACAGCTTGAAAAGTTTTCATATATTCATACGTCAAGTCATATTGTGATCTATAGCTGTCACTTTTGATAGATATTATCAGAAGGGAAGTAAAGCCGTCAGAACCATGTCGATTGCGGCATGTAAGAGAACCATGGTAGGTATGTGAAAATACTTTTTCCGACAAAATTGGTAGAACCTTTCGTTCTTGCTCATAGAAATACTCTTACGTTGATATAATTGGTTGATTAAAATAAAGTGAACGTTAGGTATCTCAGCTTAATAAATAGAAATAAATAAACGAGATGGATAGATACTAACAATATATATGAAAAAATAACACTAATTGTATAGTCACCAACCTTGACCACAAAAAATATGTTTGTATTTTCTAAGGGGCAGGTTTATCGCTTACAAACGACTGCAAATACGAGTATATCTCGGCCTTTAATTACTTTGACTTTTGAATTCTCAAGGACTTGACAACAAAGGCGAATGAAAGGGGAAAAGTAGAGATAATTTCAAAGCCAATCATTTTGACTTAAAAAAAATAGTAACTTAACATTTGGCTTCCATCTTTACTCCTTGACCGATATCAATATATAAATAAAACAGCCGTCATAAGCTCGTTTGAAGTATGCCATTTAGAACTGACCTGGTAATGAAAGTGTCAACGATAGTCTTTATTGACTCCTGGACACACTTGACAGATATTTTCTTTATTAACAGCTTTACATGACAATTATTCCTGTGGTGTGGATTGGAGTGATGCAAGAGTTTGGTATTCTCCCTACATTTACTACCAGTTGATCAATCAAACACACACTCTTTAGAGTTGTTGACAGGGTAAAAAGAAATTATTATTATTATTATTATTATTATTATTAGCACCGCGTCTTACTACCCGTTCGGGTTATACGCACTTACGCTAATGTGTAATGGTAGGATGATTGTGAGATGAAATGAAGGACCTACAGTTTAACGTGGAATCCGAACCACGGTGGAGGCCTGGCATTCCTCACATTCACAAGATGTCTTGTCAGAGGTGAAGGAAGGGTTTGGCAAACAGAAAGAGCTTGTTGTTTCTGTGATATGTTCTCACCCACTTTGACCCCATTTGACCAGTTATACATAATCTCTTTGAAATGATACCAGGTTAAGAATATATTGCTAAAACTGTACCTATGACCTCACATGGGAATGTATGTTCATTAATATCTGATCAATGAGTGTTCTACTGCGTAGCCTGAGTTTGGCAGGAAGAACAGTACCAGGTAGTTATTATTATTATTATTATTATTATTATTATTATTATTATTATTA
>CABFOW010001549.1:59794-75376 GCA_902141385.1 Timema californicum
CATGTTATGAGGATGTTGGGGATGAGATAGTAGAGGAAGCAAGACAGAGATATGGCCATGTTATGAGGATGTTGGGGATGAGATAGTAGAGGAAGCAAGACAGAGATATGGCCATGTTATGAGGATGTTGGGGATGAGATAGTAGAGGAATCAAGACAGAGATATGAGCATGTTATGAGGATGTTGGAGTACATGAGATAGTAGAGGAAGCAAGACAGAGATTATATGTCCATATAGTAAGGAGGGAGAAGAAGAGGATGCCAAAGAAAATGATTAAAATAAAGTATCTAGGAAAAAGATCTCAAGGGAGGCCAAGAAAGTGATTAGAGGATCAGATAAGAGAAAGTGTGCAAGTGTAAATAAGTGGAGAATAATGTAAGCAATTAAAGGGGTAATAATGGTGGAAGGACAGAGGAATATGGAGGAATTTTACTAAACTGACCCAACCATAGGCTGGAAACAGTTGTTGATGATGATGATGATGATGCTTTATGAGACTTTTCTGGACAGCCAAAAATGTATGACAAGATTTGTCTTTCTTCGTGGTTAGAGAAAATAAATGGTAAGGCACAATCGCACAAACTTTCTCATATTGTGTATAATAGCTTAAAAGAAAATTACTGAATAGCTCAGTGAGTAGAGCATTGTAGTACTAAGCCAAAAGTCCCGTGTTTGATTCCCGTGTCCAGATGTTATTTTTCAATTTTCAGAATATTCAAAGAAAAATGTTCAAAAATGTAATTTTATTGAGGATATAAAAACAAACTCATCTTTTTAATCACAATAAACACTCTTTATAAATTTTATAAACCAAATTGTTTGAATATTCACATAAAACGCAAAGATTCAACATAATCTCAAGATCAATTTTTTCACAATTACAGTAATTACTTTCTCTTTAAATGAGAAAGTAAAAAGACTACAGTCCTTTATTAGGAACGAGATATAGAGGAATATCAATGCTTTTTCCCTATGTACGAACTATAAAGGCCTCCAAATGCTTGTCCTTCCTTATCAGTGAACTACAAAGGTCGAGAAACGCTAGTCCCATTTTATAAACGAGGTACAAAGGCCGATCAATGTTTGTATTCCTCGTAAATTGTAGTTTAAATAAAATAAATCAATGTAAATCGTTTAGCTCTAAGTGTTTTCGTAGTTCCTTCTATTCTTCAGATCTACAACATGTGAAATCAGAAGAGATATATGAGACAGATTTGGATATAATTATAAATGTGATCCCTTCAGTTATTATCGCCCTAACTCGTGTCGTAAAAGCTCGATCAATTAACATAATCAACAGACACTTTGTTGGTATTTAGTGAGAAGGCATGAGTTAGTCGGTTCTACTCCCAAAGCAGAGGTAATTGACACGGTAAAAAAAAAGCGTAATTGCACCTCCTCCCCCTCTCGTGTCTACAGGCCCCCCTACTCCCCCCTCAACCTCCCACACAGACTGTTATCCATCCTATTCTCATCGCATCCTAAACCGCCAGTGTGTGTAAGCGAGTGTCATCTGCGTGACTCGTGAGCCGAGAGTTCGATTCCGTGTTAGTGTTGTTCGCCGTCGGTCAGGAGGGAGTGTAAAGTAGTGAGTCAATGCAGTTCACGGCGTTTTTCACCCGACTGAAAGTCTTCAGGTGAGGCTGGGGATAATGGTGTTTCGTCTCGAGTGGTATGGTGAGGGGGAGGGAGATCAGGAACGAGAAATTATTGACAGTCCGGTCTCGCGACGTGATCATTTATAGTACGATTTAGTAACGACCCACCTCGGTCTACCGATGACTACCGATTACGGGAAGATAGAGTTTTGATTCTCGGTTGGGTGTATTATTATTATTAGCACCGCGTCTTACTACCCGTTCGGGTTATACGCACTTACGCTAATGTGTAATGGTAGGGTGATGGTAATCAGATAAATCTATGCCGGGACCGAGGATTGAACCCCGGCCGCCAGCATAAAAGTCTGACACCTTACCCCTAGACCAGGTCGGGTGTACTGAGGGTGATTTTATCCAAATGTTTTTCCACACGAATGTGGGTATACTTCCTCTAAATATGGCCTTTTGAATCCTTAAAAAGCTTAAGACACGGTGCTAAGAAGATTTCGTTAGGAAAATACTTTTTTTTTACGGTTAAAAATGTTGCAAAAATAGTTTTTATATGTTCATACATCAAGTCTTCAGATATAACATTGTCACGTTTTCATAGAAAATATCGATAAATTAATAAAGTATAAGGTTTTCAATGTTTTCCGCAATAAAATGTGCTTGTATATTTCGTGCGTGTGTTTGTTTATTAAAAGTTAACTTTAATTTATGCTCGCACCGGATTTCGAATGGTATAACGTGTCACTCTCATGGAAGATTGGTTTTCTGGTGATGCAGAGGTCTGGGTTTTAGTCCCGGTCGTGTGTACTAAGGGTTTTTTCCCCTAAATGTTTTCCCATTCTCCCTGAATGCAAATGTAGGTATATTTCTTCTAAAATTCTACTTTATTCATTCCTAGTCTATTAGAGTTTATTAATGAATGCATACAAACCGAACTAGAAGAAATAAGACGCAGTGAAAAATAATTATAATCAAACTTATAAACGTGTGCGGTTTATATAATATTAGTAAATTTGAGCAGGTATTTACATTTATTTATTTTTCTTAAAACCTACACATTTAAGGTCCTTGGTTAAGAAAAACACTACCATCAAAAGAAATTGCACGTACAACCTAATTATATCTTTTAGAAATAAATGATACGAATAAAAAGACGACGTAGTACAATAGGGAGTTCATGGACATGACAACACGTAAAGAAACCTAACTTTTTGTTTTGTGGAAGTAGTAGGAAGGATGTAAGTAAAAACATGCCCCATTGTTTCCAATAAATTTCATTATAATTCACCTTGAGAGTAAAGTACAATACAAAGTTGTTGAATGTATGATGCAAAAAAAAAAAAATGCAATGAGATTACAAATAGCAAAAGAAATAGCGTGTTTTTTTCCCACGGGAATTGTATAAATATATTTTTTATGAGTGACCATATTTCTAAGACGAAGATACCACTAGCATTTGATTCTTTATTTCTTGTGTAGTAAAATTGTCATAGTAGGTTGATAAAGTTTCACAATTTCACAACTTATTTGAAGGCTTTTCTCTCAATTTTTCCACTTAAAGTAGCAATACTTCCACTTTTGGTAGAGATATTGGTGCCAAATTACAGTAATATATTATTAATTTATTATATTTCAGTTTCATATCTAAAAAATTTTAACAAATATTTCAAACATAGTTTATTTAATTTTTCAATAGTAAAAGAAAGTTAAACTTAAATGCTGTGTGTGTGTATATTTTTTTTAATATAACGTGGTTTCAAGAATTGTCACACAGTATTTTTTTTTTAATATTGTTTTGAAATAATTGTAGGTTTTCATGATGACCAAAATTTTAAAAAAAAGGGCTCAGCCGGGATTTGAACCCGGGACCTCCTGCACCCAAAGCAGGAATCATACCCCTAGACCACTGAGCCGCTTGAAATAAGATCTCTCAATAGATATATTTAAGTTAAATTATTTATGTAATCAAGAAGGAATAAATTATTACTTAGTGTTGGAGAGAAAGAAAGAGATTCAATCAAGTTCGCTATTCGATACGTGTCTAAGGAAATGAAAAAGGGACGAGGATATTAACCACACATCACGGACAGCACAGATACCGGAAACGAAAAATGAAGTTAGGGTGCCGAGTTGAGTAGGCTAATTATGATTTGTGTTTAGTTGGTTTCAGACTTAAGGTATGCTATGGTATAAGCTTTTTCAAACATTTTGCCTTGAAGCTTGATTCAAAAAGTAAGAGTAGGCTAATTTGTTTTATCTCGATAACATATTATATTTCTTCAAAAACACGCTTCTATGATCAATTAAAACAAGACGAAAATAAACTATTTTTGGTATCGATCTATATTTTCTTATATTAATTTTGTATAATTCGTGATATATTAAAAAATATAAATAAAAGAACTACAAAATACCCATTAAATGTGAATTTTATACTATAGTTGTTTTACATTTGATGACGTCATTAAAAATATTACAAGCCCAAGATTGCGAATAAAAAAAGCATTAAAATATGTACGTCGTTTGTTTCCTTTCTCAAGGATGGTTTAGTTTAGGTCTTATTTTTGTGAGCAACAGGGAAAGGCCATTTTCTAATGCCAGTCGAGTTCTTCAGCTTTGATTGCAGAAACAACTTTCTCACACGGATATGAAGACGCAAACATCATAAAACACTTTTATTGTATTATTGGTTAAGGAGGAACAAACATTCTTGTTGTTTTTTTAACAGCTAGCCAGAGCTTTAGAATGTCGAGTAAACCAATTGGTTTATCTACACTAATATTATAAAGAGGAAAGATTTGATTTTTGTTTGTTTTGTTTGTAATGGATAAACTCAAAAACTATTGGACCGATTTTAAAAATTCTTTCACCAATATAAAGCTACATTCTCAGCGAGTAACAATACGCTATATTTTATTTTGAAAATTTAATTTATTCCTCATAAAAAGGTCGATAGTCACTCATATTTTATGGTGGAGTCTATGATGATTCTTCAATATGTGTGTTGAAAATAATGCGGGAAGGGGGGGAGGTAGATGGGTCTAGTAAACAATAATCATGTTGTGCCTCACCTGAAACTTCCTCGCACTTCACAGTTTGAGAAACTCTGTGTTGGGATAAGAAGGGTATAAGGGGAAAGAAACAATACTCACATTTTCTAGGACAACTCTTAGATCTTAAACCTCATAAAAAAAAAGAGTAAATACCTCGGTGGCTGCGTGGTCTCACAGTAGTCTAGACCGTCTATGATGGGGAGATAAAGGTTCGAATCTCGTTCGGATGTACTGAGGATGGTTTTTCTAAAATAGTTTTTCACTCTGCTTTCACACAAATACGCATAACTTCCTCTAAATTTAACTTTCCTAATCCCTAAAATGATTAAGCGTTGTTAGTACATAAGTGTATAGTCCAAACGGGTAGTAAGGCATGGCGATAAAAAAATTAATATGACATGATTAATATAAAGTGCATTATAAAGGTATCATTATTGTCCAACAGGGGGCAGCAATATCTTAATTTGAGTTAAAATTGGATCCCCATCCCCTATTTCACCTGTACCTTTCATATGTTTAAATCTAGGTACGGGGTGGTGGGTTTTCAGTTATGGTGAATTGTTCCATCCTATTCGGTAGGCCTATAAATTTGACCAACCACACACACAATAACGCGAGAGGACTCACTTTAAAAGATCTTATTTTGGCAAGGTTTTTTTAAATATAAAATAAACTTTTCGGGTCTAAATAAATCAAATAATGCTTTAGCGAATACGTTTAGGTTAATTTTATAATAATAGTAACATAAAAAGTTCTTGAATATCTGTCACGGAGAAAATTATTAAACCAAATAGAAAATTCCTGTTCAAATTCCCTGACAAATATTCAATAAATATTGATATAATTATTGGTATAAAATTAAACAAAACGTATTTACTGAAGTAATATTTTATTTATTTTGGCCCAAAAAAGTTTTTTTTTTTGCTATAAAAACTGTGAAAATACTGACTTTCCATCCCAGGGCCAAATTATTGATACTGAATGGGTGTAAACAATTTACTATTGCGGTCCCATCAAGCTTTGATTTCCTCAGCAGTAACAATCCACCAGAGATTCTTGGTTGTATCAGGTCAAGAAATATTGAATAGCGTTAATTTGTCTTAGAAACATTTAAAACAATGTTATCATATACTTTACTATATCATTCAACTTTTCTCTATGAATAATAATAATATTTAGCACCGCGTCTTACTACCCGTTCGGGTTATACGCTTTAAATACTAATTACTCTAATGGATAAGGAATTGGGAAGGTTGAATTAGAGGAAATGAACCCGCATTTGCGTGGAGGGAGAGTAGAAAACCATTTAGGAAACCCTTCCACAGTTCACCCGACCGAGATTCAAACCTCGATCTCCCCGTCCTCAGCAGTCGAGCTCGACACGACTAGCGCGTTAGCCAACTACGCCACCGAGGCGGGTTTTTCTCTATGTGATCAACGTCTTGATCCTTAGGATAGGTCAGTATATATCAATTTATTTTGAGAAAAGTTGGGGGAGGGGGGGCAGTTTCCACCTGGGTGGGTAAGAGGTAAAGATTCCCAACATGAGATGAAGATAAACTTTCTTTTAAAATGAGTTCCTTTTGAAGCAAGGGCGTAAGAAGGTAATTTGTCAAGATTAGTTCATTAGAAAATGTGACTGTACTATTTATCAAATACAAGTTTTTATGCGTTTATATGGGCACCCTCTGGGAGAGGGGTCATCAAATTTCAGAAGAGGGAGGGGGGGCTAGGGCAACCTCAACTCTCCCTCTTTCTACGTTTCAACAACAACAATTCAAAGTGTTCAAAAACAGAAATCAATCTATGTTACGAACCTGGATATTGGAGAGGAATACAAAAAACACACCCCTAACTAATTATTAGAGAAGTATAGTTCGTCAACGGATAGTTCCAACTGAGTGATTCTTCCAACTCCGAGAAAGTGCTCTAGTTCAAAGTGAACTATATGGTGACATTACAGTAAACAAGTGACATTCTTCGGCTGACCTTGCTCACAGAAACTAAGTGACAACAAATACAATGTGTATACGCGTCTGAGTTACATCACTGGTAGCTCTGCTTTGTGGTAAGATTATCCAGTACTAATGTACCGTTTCCCAGGGGACGCCCGAGTGTACTGATCGTACATCCTTTCCATGGAGGCTCTTTCCATGTCCCGATTAGTTGAGATGATGGTGAGTATGAGGCTGTGGAACCAATGGAACACTTAAACCTAACTTAAACTTAACCAATCAAACCCGGTTGACCGTTGGGGGTAGTTCTCCTTCCGGGATAAATACCTAAGATAACCAGCCGGGAATCGAACCCGGGACCTCTAGTCTCATATCCGGGTACACTGAACACTACACCAGGGGGGCCGGTAGTAAATTTAATGAAACCTAGTTTCTCCCATTAGTTACGCCACTACAGTCAAATTTTCATCAGAAGAACCTTATCTGTCAGCTAGAAAAGATTTTTTGATCAAATTTTATATGGTCATACGTCAAGCCATGTGAACTTCAGCCGTCACTTTTGATGTATAGACCTATTATTAACGCCTATAAAATGACACTGATATTATAATAAAGTGTTTTCATTGTTTACAGTTAAAATATATGTTTATTTTATAAAAAGCTCTTGCTATATAAATGGAACTGTATGTCAGACTTGTCTGTGCTGAAAGGAAGTTCATTGTGTGACATTTCTCTTGTTCATTTTCAAGCAATAAGCATAATTTTACCATTGTCTATAATTATATCACTATCCACTGGCATGGGTGTAGGGCTCAAAATGGTGAACGACTGAATTACGAGCTGTGTTTCGCGAACTACTGTAAGCTACGGGTTGTGCAGGCAACTACAGCTACAGTATATAGTTCACGATCGACTGAATTACGAGCTGTGTTTCGTGAACTACTGTAAGCTACGGGCTGTGCAGGCAACTACAGCCCATAACTACTGTAGGCTACGGGCTGTGCAGGCGACTACAGTTACAGCCTATAGTTCACGAACAACTGAACTACGAGCTGTGTTTCGTCAACTACTGTAGGCTACGGGCTGTGCAAACGACTACAGTTACAGCCTATAGTTCACGAACAACTGAATTACGAGCTGTGTTTCGTGAATTACTGTAAGCTACGGGCTGTGCAGGCAACTACAGCCCATAGTTTACGAACGACTGAATTACGAGCTGTGTTTCGTGAACTACTGTAGGCTACGGGCTGTGCAGGTGACTACAGTTACAGCCTATAGTTCACGAACGACTGAATTACGAGCTGTGTTTCGTGAACTACTGTAGGCTACGGGCTGTGCAGGCGACTACAGTTACAGCCTATAGTTCACGAACAACTGAATTACGAGCTGTGTTTCGTGAACTACTGTAAGCTACGGGCTGTGCAGGCAACTACAGCCCATAGTTTACGAACGACTGAATTACGAGCTGTGTTTCGTGAACTACTGTAGGCTACGGGCTGTGCAGGCGACTACAGTTACAGCCTATAGTTCACGAACAACTGAACTACGAGCTGTGTTTCGTGAACTACTGTAAGCTACGGGCTGTGCAGGCAACTACAGCAACAGCCTATAGTTCACGAACGACTGAATTACTTACTAACTGTATTTCTCAAACGAATGAGCAACAAGCTGTAAATCTCGAACGACTGAATTACTATGTGTCTCTCACGAAAGACTGAACTATTGAATTTTATAAATGAACTGTTCATTTCCGTTAACTGAATTACTTTGAAATATCTACAACAGTAACAGTTTTACCCATCTCAACCTTTTTTTTAACACCGCATTTCCTATTCGTTCTGGTTATATTCTTATGTACTAATTACAATGATAGTTTTAGGAGTGAGGAAGGTTACATTTAGAGGAAGTTTACCTACATTTAGGTGAAGGGTAAGTGGAAAACCATTTTGGTAAAACTAACCTCAGTACACCCGGCCGAGATTCGAACCTCAATCTCCCCGTCATCGGCAGTCTACTCTACTACGAGAGTACTGCGTTAGAGCATGCGGCCCCCGAAGCGGGTATCCCACCATTAATCAAATCAGTTTCAGAAGGGGGCTTATATCTTTCCCCCTCGGTACGACCATGGAGGAAGTAAGCCAGCACATTCGCCAGTCCCCTCGACTCATATTTACTCGTCTAGAGCCTCTACTTTCAAACACCAAAGCGCTAGTGAGTCCATCGAAAAATAATTTGGGCGTTCCTGCTTTTCCCTGTCAACGTTGATACAATTTTATTATTTTATTAGTTTTATGTTATAGCTAGGCCTATTTTTATATTTTTTTACACCACGTTCGGTTTATACGCTAATGTACTAATTACTCTAATCGCTTAAGGAATTAGGAAGGCTATAATATATAGGAAGTATACCTGCATTTACTTGGAGGGAGAATGGAAAACAAGTTTGGAAAAAACACCCTCAGTACACCTGAAGTCGATTCGAACCTCGATCTCCCCATCATCGGCAGTCTAGTCTACTGTGAGAATAGCGCGTTAGACCATTCGGCCACCGAAGCGGGGTTATAACAATATTTATGTATTTACCGTGCAAACTACATATATGAGGGAAGATTGCCACAGGGAAATAATCAAATGGCAACGCTGTTAACACAACCCGACACAACATGTTGGCACTGACAGTTCCTCTCAGCTCCAATATGTTGGCCAACATCGCCAACAAAATGTGAATGAGTTTATGTTGTGTATAAAGATAAACGAGGCTTAATGTTATCTTAGACAAATTAGTGTTTCCGTTTTTAACAATCGCTTTTTTATTATGATTATTATTACTATTATTAACTAGTTGTAAAGTAATCTGTTCTTTTTTCTAGGCCAGGAGGATGTCTTGTGGTCCCATCGCGTGGTCACAGCAACGCGAGATAAGCTTCGTTAGAGTACCAGAAGGCGTCAAAACGTGTTGCGTCGTCGATTCGGGGACAAGTCGGAGAGGTGACGATAAAGGTGACAACCACCACACCTCCTGTAGCTGCTGTCAACAACGTTCCAAGAGGAGAAAGAGAGGAGATAAGATCCACAGACTGTTTGTTTGAACACTGATAAAGAAAGGTGATCAAAGTGGGGTTTTTTTTTTGTGTGTTTTTTTAACACCTCCACGGATATCTTAGGTAGACATTCATTCATCTTCTAAAAGGACGCGCGGGAAATAACGTGAGCTCGTTTGTTTTTCTTTTTAACAGTTCGGAAGATATCGATTAGGAAGTGCATTTATAATCGTCAATGTTTTTTATTTTATTATTATTACTATCATTATTATGTCCTCGTTCTACCATCGCAATAAAATGTGAATGTTTTCCAGGTTACGTAACTTTTTTTTCATTTCGTTATTTCTCTCTCTCTCTCTATCTCAATCTTAGTATTTCATAACAAAGAGTGTTGTAGTTGGGAAGAAAGGAAAAGAGAAAAATCTTCCAAGATCATCAGACAAAGGTTTTTGAGGAGAGGGTCACGTTATTCTCGATAAGATAAAAGCGTATTGAAAAGGTAAAAAAAAAACTCTCTTATTTGGGATTTTTTTGTCACTTGTTTTTTTGTCACCAATTGAACGAATTGGACATTTAAAAAGGCTTTGAACATTTGATATTGATTATATTTACGGTTCGGACACTGTGAGTGGTAAATATATTCAGATTGTCGGTACGTAGGTTTGAGTGAAAATGACCCATAACCCCATCGAAGATTGCGTTACTGAGTACTAAGTCCCCTTAGGGGTACGGCTATCTTTTTTATGTTGTTTTAGTGTAGTGTAAAACAATTTGTACTCGAAGATATCTCTAAATTGCATCCATAAGTGTATTAGGTTTGCAATTTACTGTATCGTGAGTGGTGTAACATATCACATCGAAATAACTCCGCCTCGTAAACATGGCCGCGGCAGCGTCTCTGCTAGAAGTCTCGAATATGGTCAACGACGCCCTTGAATCGAAAGGTATCAAGAAATGTTCCATCGTGAGGTGTCGCGACGCCGAAAACGGCGCAGGAGGTGCGAGATCTCGCGAGAACGGAGGTGCGGTGACCCGGGGGAAATCCCATCACAGGGTCCAATACTCGCAAGTCGCCGCCGAAGAGGAAGAGGGAGACGAAGAGGATAGTATACATCGAGATGATGGTGAGTTCTGCTTTCTTTTGTTCCCGTTTGTCTGCTCTCTAGTGGGTGCCTCAAACCTCCAAACGACGGGGTTTATCTGGTTACGGACAGCCGTTGCTAGGAGAGTATTTCCAAGACTATCATAACCTTACCAAATATATAAATTTGAAAGGGGGCTTGTGGTGAAATCTCCCTACAGGTGATGGAATTTAATTATTTTAAACCTCGTTTCAGTTTCCGAGTGGTCTGAGACATCACTTTAGTGCTAGGCTGGCCTGTGGAAGACGGGGAGATCAGGGTTTGAGATCCGGTCGGATCTACTGAGGGTGGTTTTACAAAATTGTTTTCCACTCACCCTCCACGCAAATTCGGGTAGACATCCTCAAAATATAACCTCCCTCTTCCCAAAAATTATTAGCGTAATTAGTAGATAAGCGTATGGCCCGAACGGGTAGAAAGACATGGCGCTAAGAAAAATATAATAACTTATTTGTAATTTTATATCAAATACTCCCTTTGCTCGTTGGGAGCTCCATCCCCAAACCCCCAGTGGATGTAAATTAATGTAATTTCAGAGCCATTTATTGATAGGTCTTACCGTTTAGCCACAAGAGACCTCCAAAGAAAGGTCCGCACCTACTTTAAAGTTGCTCTACCATTTTGAATAATTTTTTTCGGGGGTTAAAAATTAGAATGTTTAACTTTTTGGAATGTTCACGTCAGTTACAGGCTATAAGCTATAAGTTTGCCAAATTTCAAGTTTCTAGCTCATCTGTAAGTGGGTAAACATTAATGTCAGTGAGTGAGTCAGCTATATGGCTTTATAATAGGTCTAGTATAATAATATGGTAAGCCTTTAAAAGTTGCATAATTAGCATTTAGAGATATCAGGCCTAAGTATATTTTTGACAACTTCGATAAACCTGAAAAAAATTGGCAATTTATAAATAAAACTCATTTTATGGATTGGTTTAGTTTAATATTTATTAACAGTTTAACAATTTAAGAAACATGTTTTATTTGAATTCAACCAATCAAGGTTTTGTTTATCTAGCAGTTATTTTTTTCTGTAGCTATTAATTTATCATAACAAGTTTCGTACGCTCTTACGTGTGAATGAAAAATACTCACTATTATATTTAAGAAATTAAATCATACATACCACAACTTATAAAACATTCACTTTATTTTAAAATCACTTCATATCACACATTTTAACGTCCATACAAAGTTTATTGTCTATAAAAATAAATAAAATGTAATTCAATATTAATTACAATTATAAATATATTTACATATCTTAAAACATATTACGTTTTAAAAGGGTTTTTTTCACTGAAAGTTTGATTTCACATTAAAGTGCGCCGAACCAAACTCGTCACCTTAATTCCATTCAAATACTCCACGCAAATGTTAAACATTATTAATTGTCTATATCAATATTAAGTACGAACGAACTAAAATTGAAGTGAACAGGGGGGAAAGAGGGTAAAGTCCAATTTTAACTCAATTTGAGTTAGTGCTGCATTCTGTTAGACAATAATGAAACTTTTTTTTAACTTTAGAATGTGGTTTAAATAGATCTCTGTCATATTTATCTTATAAGAAAAATGTCTTTATGGGTTTTGAGATATAAAAGTGGTTGTTATGGAATATATGAGAAATTTGACATTCCCATATTTTACCCTCGTACCCTTTAACTGTGTGTGTTTGAGCATTAGACCAAAGTCGCAAGCTTTGTAAGTTTTGTTTTCACTCTCAATTGATAAATATTTAACATCTTTATCTTTCAAGGATAGCAAAAGTTTTACCAAAGGTCCTTGAATAGTTCCTCCCATATAATCGATATTAGTTTTTTTTTAATGATCATGGCTTACTAATGTTATCAACATTGACGTAAATAATTGACCAAACCTTCTTAAACCTTAAGGTGGGGTTGGAAGAGGCCGTAGGCTAAGGCCGGTATTTTTGCAGTATTTATGGCAATACAAAATACAAAATAAATGTAATATTGCTTCAGCAGATGCATTTAGTATAGTTTTTCCCACATAATAGGTTCAATATTTCTGAAATATTTGTCATGAGCATAGTGACATTTCCTTTAAGAGTTACAAGAATGGATAGGAGTGGATATAAGAGGGTGAGAGAAGTAGTTAAGGAGGAGCCAGTGCAGGACAGGATAGAGAAGGCACGATTAAGGTGGTAAGGACATGGGAGGAGAACGGAGGAGGCGAATATACCAATGAAGATGTTGGATATTGAAGGGGGCAGGAGTCCAAAAGGAATACCAAGGAAAAAGTGGCTGAAGGGTGTGGAGGAGAGAGGAAAAGACTGGGCTATTGTGGAGGAGAAGAGTTGTTTGAGAAAAAGGATATGTTGGAGAGGTTTATGTTCCAAACAGAACTGAACAATATCTTAACACTGTTCATGATGATGATAGTGACATTTTTTTTAAATAGAAAGGACTTTCATGAAATTCCACCATGCCCACGACAAATATTCAAGAACTGTTGAGCACACTATGTGTAGATAAGCTCACCCATTGGAGCAATATTTTATTTATTGTATCCAAAATAAAAATTGTGCCGTGAAACTTGGAAAACATATTGGCCTTAACTAATATTTCCTCGTACACTTCTTTAACGTTTAATAAGGTTTGTTCAACTAACGTCAGTCAACGTTGGCAAGGAAGTAATAAAATGTAAGTGGATTATGGTGAGTTCTACTTTCTTCATTTACTAACGCCACCAGGTGGATAATTCTCGTAGTCAAGCAGGTTTTCAAATACATAACCAAACAAGTAGGTCAATTTATAATTGATGTGGTATTTTTTTAATTCGGGGAAAACCAAGTTATTCCATATAGGCTTCAGGAGAGAACTATAAATTATTTGTGAAACAAATATATCAAATAAATCCCAATCCATTAACCTACCAATTTTTGAAAGCTATCAAACTCAATATCACACTGATAAATTGTAGGCCTAGTGAAGAATTGAACTCAGATAACAACTGAGTTTAAATGCTGAAATATTATTATAATTTAGCTTGAAATATACTTAATGTATTCTTATTTTATCGCTAGTCTATCTTAAAAAATTAATCAGTCAACACTTTTGGATTTATTGACCAAAGTACTTAATCCCAAAAACTTCTCACTTCATAATAGTAAGAACCGTATATGACAGCAAGACAAGATACTTAGTCTACTATAATGTATTCATAAGTCAAGTCATGTTATGTGCAACTGTAACTTATGAGAGATATTATTAATACATAAAAAAAATAGTAATTACAGAAAAACATTATATATTTGTACGCCAACCAATTTTTTTGTACTTTCTAAGGACCTAATGAAAATTGGACTGTATTAAAAATGTGCATTTTTGTCGCTAAGCTCATGCAGTCTATGTATATCCTTTTAAAATACAATTATTATAATTAAGCATTATATGTATCTCCTTTTAAAATATAGTTATTATTTATTTCAGCGCGTGTGGGAAGACAGTTGTTACTAAACTGGTTTATAAAGCCAATCCCAAGTTTGAATACCAGTTTTAAAATGCACTTTCCGTCCTGCGCAATAGCATACATAGCCTGTATTTAAATGGTTGGGGGCGGTATTCTTGAATATTTACCAAGTGGCGTAGGCAGAGAATTGTGGAAGGAGTGCCTTCCCTAGGATTTTTTTGTACACTCTGTTTAACCTAAAAGATAACAGGTTTTTTAAAGGATAATACTATGGTCCTAAATAAAAAGCTATACCATAGTGGAATAGCAAGTTAAACCTGCTACAAAACAGGGTAAATGAAGTGTGCACACATATCTATAGTATGATTTTGGTAGGAGGAACAGTAGAAGTTAGTTACTAAAGCTACCAAAATAGTTTAATAGATTCATACGACAGTCCATGTGATCTTCAGCTGTTAGTTTTGATAGATATTATCAATACCTATAAAATAACACTAATAATATGATAAAAAAATTATCAATGTTGACCACAAAGAAATATGATTGAATTTTCTCTACTGTTATTCCAACGAAAATCAGGGTGTATATATGGAAGTGCTTAACTACAGGATGTGCTCAGAATGGCCACCTTAAGCCCTAATACAAGCATTGTTATGAAACGTATTTTTTTTAAAAGAGAGCGGCGCTCCAAGGCACGATGACTAAAGGCTTGATTTAGGCCAAAGTGAATCATTTTGAGTACTTCCTATAATGTTAATTAGCTCCACATTACTGAAGTACAAACATGGCTATAGCTCAGAAACAAATTCAAATAGGACAAACGTTTGTATGAATTTTTTAGTTGTTTTTGGTCCCCTGTCTACCGCTGAAGTGATTCCCACATATTGCGATACTGATGGCTCTCTTATTCAAAATAAATCTAATAATGTTTGGGCAGGAGTCTTAAATAGATTTTATTCCTCATATATACCCATTGTAATCAAACTCAACACATTTTTAAGCAGGGTGTAAACTCATAAACTCAGCTTTAACTAAACTGTTTTACCACATAACCACCTTTTAGAAAGTTACTCTAGGGGCCAGATTCTTAGTCGGACTTAGTGCACCTCAAGTTCGGCTCCATACCAATCACAAGGCAACACCTACCTAGACTCGAATGGAATGGGACAGTCTTGCGTATGGAGCTGGTCCATTACTTTTTGGTAGAGGTAGGTATCATCTTGTGTTTGGTATTGAACTGCACTTGAGGCATCCTAAGTTTGTCTATGAATCTGGTCCTAAATCAGTGACACAAGCTATTGTTATCAGCGCCACTAAGGGAAGTAGAATATTTTTAATCCCCCTCCCCCCCCC
>CABFOW010001549.1:76670-113576 GCA_902141385.1 Timema californicum
TATATATGTGTGTGTGTGTGTGTGTGTGTGTGTGTGTGTGTGTGTGTGTGTGTGTAAATCTAATATGTTAAAGTACTTCAATATTATATATTATAATCAAAGTAGGCTTTTACAAATAAGAATCACCATTAGCGTGGAGAGAGGATGAGAAAACCACAACAATAAATCACTTGTCAAAAACCACCCTCAGTTAACTGAGCCAAGGATTCGAACCTTTGCCTCCTTGTCAACAACTATCGAGAGTTATTTGTTAATCACGCGCTCGCTCGCCAGTTTGGCCACCCGGTCGCTCGCTCGCTCACACGCTTGTCAGTCTGGCCGAACCCTTAGTCCACGCGGTGTAGCGAGCAAGGAGAGAAGCAACCTGATGTTCGATGGAAAACGTGCTCCGCGCCGACTGTCGGTGTTTACACGAATCCCTTTGATTGTTACATTACAAGTCAGTGCCGGTACAGGTGTTCGCGCTGAGCATAGTGATCCAGTCGTCGAAGCGAATATTGGAGAAATAACGTACTGTGTGCTCTTACCAAATTGCAACAAGTGTCAGAATAAAATGTAGTGGAACCAAGAAAACACTTTTATCATTTTGTTGAACAATACAGGAAGAAAACTACATTGTGGGATTCTCAAGATCTACAACATTATAATAAATTTAAAAAAAAACAATGCACTCGCAACTTGTAGGTCCAATATTTCAGCTAGAAATGAGAAAAAACCGGAACACTTTCGAGACGAACATTCAAAGTGAGCACTCGTCGCGTCTAATCAGAAACTTTAGCCGAGCTTTGAAATGTAAAGCACGTATCGAACAATACAAAGTTCGACTCAAGCTAGTCGCCAGCTTTTAGGAAAATGACAAAACTCATCTCATTTGGGACCCAAGAAGTCAAACGGAAGAACTATAATATGTTGGCCATTAGAAACCAACCAATGTTTTAATCAAATCAACACTTTTTCCCTAAGATAAGTTGTTAATTTTAAAAAAACACTAGTGTGAATAGGGAGAAGGCACTTAGCTAAATAAAATGTTTAATTTAAAAAAACTCTTGAGGTACTTGAAATATTAATTGAGTAAGATGCTCAAAAACGGTAAAAAAAAGCTCCACTGCTAAAAATATATGAAAATAAATTAAACACTATCGCCCACGTAAATGGGTCAGTTGTGACGTCACAAGTGCCCTCATTATACAGATCAGTAAGCATGGGGACCGGATATATCTCAATTTGGCGGGAAGGATTAGATAGGGCCGCTTAATATGACATCCGTGACAATAGGGTACGAATACTACGTTGTGACTCCGCAGCTGACGCTAGAGATGATAATTTAGAAGTAAAATGTATATATCATTGAATACCAAAGGAAAGGGGTGTATTACTAGTAGTGAAATGTATAGATCATTGAATACCAAGGGAAAGGGGTGTATTACTAGTAGTGAAATGTATAGATCATTGAATACCAAGGGAAAGGGGTGTATTACTAGTAGTTAAATGTATAGATCATTGAATACCAAGGGAAAGGGGTGTATTACTAGTAGTAAAATGTATAGATCATTGAATTCCAAGGGAATGGGGTGTATTACTAGTAGTAAAATGTATAGATCATTGAATACCAAGAGAAAGGGGTGTATTACTAGTAGGGAAATGTATAGATAATTGAATGCCAAGGGAAAGGGGTGTATTACTAGTAGTGAAATGTATAGATCATTGAATACCAAGAGAAAGGGGTGTATTACTAGTAGTAAAATGTATAGATCATTGAATACCAAGATAAAGGGGTGTATTACTAGTAGTAAAATGTATAGACCATTGAATACCAAGAGAAAGGGGTGTATTACTAGTAGTAAAATGTATAGATCATTGAATACCAAGAGAAAGGGGTGTATTACTAGTAGGGAAATGTATAGATAATTGAATGCCAAGGGAAAGAGGTGTATTACTAGTAGTAAAATGTATAGACCATTGAATACCAAGAGAATGGGGTGTATTACTAGTAGTAAAATGTATAGACCATTGAATACCAAGAGAATGGGGTGTATTACTAGTAGTAAAATGTATAAATCATTGAATACCAAGAGAAAGGGGTGTATTACTAGTAGTGAAATGTATAAATCATTGAAAACCAAGAGAAAGGGGTGTATTACTATTAGTAAAATGTATAGATCTATGAATACCAAGAGAAAGGGGTGTATTACTAGTAGGGAAATGTATAGAAGGTGTATTACGAGTAGGGAAATGTATAGATCATTGAATACCAAGGGAAAGGGGTGTATTACTAGTAGTAAAATGTATAGATCATTGAATACCAAGAGAAAGGGGTGAATTACTAGTAATAAAAGTATTTTACTTTAATACGGATGTACTAACATATCTTATCAACAGCAGACCCAACGTTAGTGACACATTCAACCGCCAATTGCTGTCATTTATATGTGAATGCGGAGAAGAGAAGTGGAAATTGGTTTATTGTAACTCATTTCGTAATATTTCTGGTGTTGACGTTGTTAAGAGAAATTAAACTGAAGTTGGAACTTTAAAGTTAAGGATATCTTAACTGAATCTGTTACATTTAAATAGTTAGGAAAATGTTTAGGAAAAAGTCACAGGGATTTTTTTTTTAAAGTGTTCATCTCGCAGCTTTAGTTAAAACATGATTTGTATTGGCAATGTTTCACAGGCGTTTCAAAACAAAGTTTCCTAGTGACTTGATTCTTATTTATAGGGAACTACAAACAGCTTCCTTGTAATTCGCAGTAAAAAAACACAAACGGTTTTACGACATGAATACGTCAAGATGCTCGTATTATGAAATTTAATGGTATCAAAAATGGTCGAGACCAATTTAAAAAACAAAGAATAATCTACTATATGTTATAAACAGCAGTGAGATTAAAAGAAGGGATAAGAACTCGGGGATGTCGAGTTCCTCCACGGAGATAAATAGTCTGATAATGATGCTCGAGTTCCTCTAAGAAGATAAATAGTCTGATAATGATGGTCGAGTTCCTCCACAGGGATAAATAGTCTGATAATGATGGTCGAGTTCCTCCACGGAGATAAATAGTCTGATAATGATGCTCGAGTTCCTCCACAGAGATAAATAGTCTGATAATGATGGTCGAGTTCCTCCACGGAGATAAATAGTCTGATTATGATGGTCGAGTTCCTCCACGGAGATAAATAGTCTTATAATGATGGTCGAGTTCCTCCACGGAGATAAATAGTCTGATAATGATGGTCGAGTTCCTCCACAGAGATTAATAGTCTGATAATGATGGTCGAGTTCCTCCACGGAGATAAATAGTCTGATAATGATGGTCGAGTTCCTCCACGGAGATAAATAGTCTGATAATGATGGTCGAGTTCCTCCACGGAGATAAATAGTCTGATAATGATGGTCGAGTTCCTCCACGGAGATAAATAGTTTGATAATGATGGTCAAGTTCCTCCACGGAGATAATTAGTCCGATAGTTATAGTCGAGTTCCTCCACGGAGATAAATTGTCCGATAGTTATAGTCGAGTTCCTCCACGACACCTCAAGGAGGGGATCTTTGCACAGTAAATCACAAAATCAAATAAGAACAAAATTCGTTAACGCATGAAAGGTTAGATTAAGTTAGGTTGGCTAGGAACCATAAGTATATGTATAAATTAACCAACTATGCTTATAAACCATTCCTTCGGCTGTCGTGAAGGAACTCAAGCCTCCCACTCCCCCAACCCGCCAAGTGGAGGAACTCGACAATAGAATGAAGTGACCTTTATTGAAAAAGAGATTAAATCAGCTTCCATGGAGGAACTCAAACATGCCCGAAGAAATAAGGCCTACTTGAGGTGTTGAACTCCCTTTCTCACTAAATTTAAATGTATTAATTTAATTGAACTGTACCTTCTTAAGACATTCAATGAAAAATTATTATTATTATTATTATTATTATTATTATTATTATTAGCACCGCGTCTTACTACCCGTTCGGGTTATACGCACTTACGCTAATGTGTAATGGTAGGGTGATTGTGAGATGAAATGAAGGACCTACAGTTTAACGTGGAATCCGAACCACGGTGGAGGCCTGGCATTCCTCACATTCACAAGATGTCTTGTCAGAGGTGAAGGAAGGGTTTGGTAATCAGATAAATCTTTGCCGGGACCGAGGATTGAACCCCGGCCGCCAGCATAGAAGTCTGACACCTTACCCCTAGACCACCAGGTCACCCAATGAAAAATAAATATGTCCTAATATTGAGTTGTAAATATCCTAATTTTATGTGTGAATTATGAGCTACATACAACGTGAGGAGTCGTCAGTGTCACACAGTCGTCCAAGATGCTGTTTGTCAGACGCGTACGACTATTTCCGTTACTTGTGAAACTACTAATCATAAGACATGGAAGAGACCATTTTGATAACACACAGGTATGGGGTTGTGGGTGTCTGATCAGGTCCCCTCTGACCCATCTATTCCTTACCCCAAAATTAATTCCGAGATAAGTATCAATTTTACGTTCACGTAAAGTAACATAACGTTACGTTCACGTTCGAACAAAATACAGCCAATGAATGTGGACTCTTTGAAAACAAATGTTTCTGTAAAAATTAGGTTGGAGTGAGTAGGCTTCGAGGCTTGCAATGTAAGCTTTCTGGAGCTACAATATAAAGTGAATGAAAAGGCCACGGAGTTTTGATGAACGAGCTATACCGGTAAGAAGGTTTCTGCACACTATGAACAAGTAAATGAAGTAATAAATTACGTTTATCACAACATGATTGGCTGTCAATGTTACGTTGTACACTAGAGCTAATGAGCTATCACTGGACACATAGAATTGTGGCGTCAAGTGGACGTCATACGAAACTTAAGCTCAGTGTAGAGTGATATCTTTCACTTTTTTTCTTTTAACACAAGGATAACCTTTAGGCTACGTTAAAAAAATCGCCATTACGTTATGGATACTAGATTAGTATCTACTTCTAAATAAATATTTCAAGGTGTTTGTAAATACGAATTAACTCACTATACCTCCAATAAGTTGCCTTTAAACGGGTAAATAAAATTTCACACTCCCAAAAATATTTTCCCAAAATATTACTCTGCAATATTGTCAACACAAGTGCAACTTGTGGCTTCGCAATGTTTTCGTCCAGGATTTCTAAGCGATGTTTACAAACACATATTGCCGTATGATTGAATGTTTACACGATGATAGAATCTTGGAAATATTTGACGGACTGACCAAGCCAAAACTACACAAGATGAAGGAAGCTGTATTTGTTTATGCAGCATTGGTCCTACTTCATAAACGCGTAGATAATAAGAAAAAAAATAGACTTGTATGTGTACTTTTTAAGCAGATTTTATACAATAAATATCTGTTTCAAAATTTTACAAGAATGTCAAGCTGTTATTGAATATAATTGGCCCAATAATACAACAATAAAAAGCCACAAATGTGAGGAAAGCCACACCAAATACTATAGGAATGTCAATCACTCTCCCTCTTTATTTATTTATTTATTTTGCAATTGGAGATTCCTAAACTAGTTTTGATGTTCAGGGAATAAGATAATATTGAGCAGCACCGAGAGGTACTTGTCATATAAGTACATAGAAATAGATATTACCAAACCATTCACAAAGTTGTCCACGGCAGTTTGACATCACCGGCGACACACAAGCAACTAACTGCAATAGTCAACAAATACTGGCTATATGGCCGGGCCATACGACGCTATTTCGACTTTTGGCTGCAATATAACCAGCCACATGTCAGCTACAGTAGCCCCATGGCTTCTTTGGTGCTGACTGACAGCTTTGAAAAGCTACCAGACCAAATTATGTATCCCTACGCTGAATCAAAATTTAGGTATATACCTAAATGTTGACTGTCAGTTGTCAGCTGTGAGCTGTCAGTCAGCACCAAAGAAGCCACGGGGCCACTGTACATAGTTACAGCAACATATTGCAGTAAAATAGAGCCCCTCTAAGACTACCTTGACGTTCCTGTCATATCCCATGATTACTTTCATACCTGAATGTATTAGCTGTATCATAGTTTATTGTATTTTCATCAATTGTGAGCAAGACTGTAGTCTTGAGTTTTGGGGGTTTAAACCCCCCCTTCCCAAAATTTAATGAGCAAAATATATGTAGCTTTATTTATGGCCCAAACAATATCAAAATTAAGGCACAAGTACTAATTAGGGGACTGTGTTACCATAAAAAGCACTTCAGAGAGCTTCTAGAGGTGTTTAATATTTTGAATTGTCCTTGCCTATAGTAGCCAAGGGGTTATTTTACTATAAAAAACCCCACCTTAGATAACTTCTATAAATGTTTAAATATATATATTTCCTAGCCTTCGACAGTTAGGGGACTATGTTGCCATAAAAACACTTCAGATAGCTTCTAGAACTGTTTATCATATAGAATTTTTTCTAGCCTCCGGAAATTGGGGGATGTGACCACCAAGCCCCCCTCCCCCCTCACCCCTGAAAGTATTGGCTGCCTGCAGCTTTGATTGTGAGTTTCAACACAATACACCAACCTCGAATGATAGTATGACTCCATTGATAGATAGCCCAGCATAGAGATTATCAGACGATATCACTAGAGAACTCCGCATTACCTTGGAGGAGTATATGTTTAATTGCTGATAAGTGTGAAGCGTATCTTATAGCAACAGCTCATAACGTGTATTTTTGTGATGATGTCAAACTATTATACACTCCTTTATTTCAGAGGTGACATTTAAATGCAGATAACGATTGTTTTGTGTGCGATTTTTTTTTTCTTCCTCGCTAAATAAGGATTTCATAACTCAGTAGGGTATTGCAAAATATTTGAGAGCACCAAACTACAGTAGCCCCATGGCTTCTTTGGTGCTGACTGACAGCTCACAGCTGACTTCTGACAGTCAATATTTAGGTATAATACCTAAATTTTGAGCGTCAGAAGTGACAGCTGCTAAACACTTGTTTTTACAGATCATATGGTTCGGCGTAGGGATACATAATTTCGTCTGGTAACTTTTCAAAGCTTTTAGCTGTGAGCTGTCAGTCAGTACCAAAGAAGCAATGGGGCTACTGTAGAAACTAGTAGAGTAATACGCATAATTTTTTTTTTTACCCTCCCTATAGGTTTGATAACTGTTTACACTCGAATTTCTGCTCTGGGTATACCGAAGACATTTTGATATATTTAAAGCCATACCCAACGCGTTAAGGATAAACAAACTTAGGACGTAACCTTGATGCTTCTAGGCCGTGAATGGTCCGTTAGACTAACCCGCAGAGAAGTCATAGTTTAATTACTGGGGGTGATAAATAATAGTGGCGCATCTAGATAGTATATAGTTTGAATCTAAATAATATAAAATGTATTCTCGTCAAGCACGACTAACTACAGTCCAATTTTCTTGGCAGTTAAAAATTACTAGGTTTACTTTCAACTATTCATACGTAGGTCATGTGATCTGCATATATCATTCTTATCTATAAAATCACAATAATAAACCAAAGTAAAATACTATCAATGTTGGATGAAAGTTTTTTATATCTTCTAAAAGGTACGTAAAACGAAAATTGGATTGTATACAAAGTGATTCAGTAGAAATTTGACTAAGGGGTATTTAATATATCAATGCTATTATTGACGTAGTTTTTTAATTTGAAATTTTAGGTTCATTTATAATGTGGATAGCAGTATATCTTATAAAATTCAAATCGTAAAATGTCTATAATACATCTACAGTGCTCTAAATCTTTGTTGGGCTTCATATGTTTTAAGCTTTTACTTAAAATATTTGTTACATTAAGAGAGGAAAGTATGGGGAGGGTTGGTATGGTGTGAAGACACCTGCACTCTTTTCCTGGGCACACCTTTGCGCGGTAGTTTATATACGCTCCATAAATAAGGACAGGATGTTGTAGAATTCTGCAAGATCTCGTCAATCAAGCAGGCAACGTCTTCATTCAGGCCCCATCATTGATGCGATGATTTTCTTGGGTCCATTCCAATCCTCTGACCTTTTCGATGAACCTTGGAACAAGAAAACAACAAAGACGGTATTGGCAATTAAATCACCTTGACTCTGCCACCTTCAAATATATTTAAAAGTATGACCTTGAATATTTTTTTTATATTTATAAGACTTCTTTGTATTACATCTAGGGAGGAGGGAATTTGTGCTAGCTGAGTGATTGTTTGTACATGTGTATGAATGAGAGAGACAGTTCATAGGCCACCGTAAATATTCACACTATTACAATAATATTAACCCCATGTGTGTTTATTACCTGCCTAAACAAAACAATGTTAATGTCTCTCATCAGCTTCGGTGGATGCATGGTCTAACGTGCAACTCCCGTGGTAGACGAGATTGTCGATGATGAGGTTCGAATCTCAGTCGGGTGTAGTGAGGGTGGTTTTCCCAAAATAGTTTTCCACTCTCTCTCCACGCAAATGATGGTACACTTCCTATAAATATAACCCCCTAATACTTAAAACCACTGGCGTAATTGGTATATAAGGGTATAACCCAAACGAGTAGTAAGATATGGTGAATAAACATATGTATTTTTCGACAAGTCTTTTGAAATAATGCTGGGATAATCATCGACTTAACGTTTGCGTAACGTAGCATTCCCTTAACGTTCACGTAATGCTAATAAACTGATCAGGATCCACGTAACATAAAGCAAAAAAATCTATCAAAACACAAACAAAGATGTCTGACTTTTTGAAAACCAATTATTCACTTAAATGAAACTTGGGGAGTTAGTATTGACCAAGCTTAAAATATTTCCAATATAATAATACTGGTGCTACTAAATAGAGTTTAAGAAAAAGTCAAGACGTTTTAAGTTCATGAGACGCAGACAAACAAGTTATACCAGTGATAGCGTATGAACACCATTACCTAACAAAATGAAGAATTAAATAACATTGTTGACGTTGCTTGCAACCTGTTTGGCCTACAATAACACGGAGTACACCTAACGTAACGTAACGCAACGTGAAATCTATCCCATGTATAGATTGTATATTAAGTTAAAGTGAGTTTTAATGGCTTTTATTTTTAAAAAAACAGTTAATAACCTTTACGTGACATAAAATAAGATGAAATCAATGAAAGATGTTCCTAGAATTTTGTACGAACATAGTTGTTCTTTATCAACCTGTACCCATTGTTTGTTTGTGTGTTTATGTTGTCTTTAGTAGTGCCCGGATGAGGGGAGGTGGGCGGGGCTGGTAAAGGAAACGCCATCCTTTTTTTTTTAATTAACCACTATAACTTTTTTTTAAGCAATATCAAATTTTCAAAATTCATTGTTCAGTAAACTGCCCTCAAATGGTTTATATTTTAGAGAAATTTATTTATCATTATAAAACCTCGCCTATATAATTAAATATATATGTAAATTTTTAAAAGAAATGTTGAATCAACTTTTGAAATATTTTGAATTTTCAAAAATCATTCATTTGTTTTGATTTAGTTTTAAAGCTAGAATTAAAATCACGATTCCACCCGATAAGTATAACCATAAAACTTATAATATTAAGTTTAAAAGAAAACCATTCAAATGTTTAATCTTTAGCCCCGGGTACGGACAGACCAACAGAATCTTAAGACCAACTTTTGAGATTCATACATCAGGGCCCGTTTATCTAAGAATAACATTCAGCTATCATTTAATTACGTAATCGTGATAATATTAAACACAAGTAGCCAACACAATCGCCAAATTTATCACGTTCAAAGGCTGCTATCATTTTTGTATTATTGGCATACAGGAGTTAAAGAAAATATTAATTTAGATAATTATGAAGGTTACTACCTGATGTATTGCAAAATTCTACATTTTCTTATCAATAATAGTGTACACATTTTAAATGTAAATAAAAATGTATATGATTTAATATCTACTATTATTCACTAGATGATAAATACTAATATAATACACAAACATGTATAGGTTTATATTAATATTTGTATACGAAAATGTTTATATATATATATATATCTTAAATATATATATATCTTAAATATATATGTTTATATATATATATATATATCTTAAATATATATGTTTATATATATATATATATATATATCTTAAATATATATGTTTATATATATATCTTAAATATATATGTTTATATATATATCTTAAATATATATGTTTATATATATATATATATCTTAAATATATATGTTTATATATATATCTTAAATATATATATATATATATATATATCTACTCAAATCTCTATTTATATTCAAACATATAAACATAGATTTATGTTCAAATACATATACGTATTTAAATGTTTACAGGCCTATATTTTCATAGTTAAATATATATGTATATAGACTCTCTCTATATATATTTTTTATTTAAATCTATAGGTCTAAATATATATATATATTTATATGTAGACACACATTCTTATTTAATAATCTATGTAATATTTATACATATATATGTGTGTGTTTGTGTGGGTGTGCTTTACGCTGGGCTACATTTTTTGGCGGAAAATTTCCCATTGATACAATGCATCATATTTTATTAAATTACATTTTCCAACTGATGAACTTGACTCAAATATTAGAGTGGTACGATGTTTACCCTCACAATCAGGAAGTTACAACCTTTAATAATAACCTAAGTGTTTTAAGTGCTTGTGAAACAAACTACAATTTTTTTTAAAGAATAATTCGCATTCATGATAGCGAGTTTCGCACTCACCTGTAAAACACTAATGCTTCATAGACGTAGCATTGAACCTCTTTGTACCGAGGGCGGGGTAGTACAGCGAGGGTGGGATCCATGACAAGACAGGGGGAGTCCATGACGGCAGGGGGACGTGTTCATTCGGGGCGAATGGTGGCCAAAGGGGGAGAGGCCGACCATTCTCCGGAACGACATCAGGTTCCGAATGTACGGTATCGATATCAGATGTTGACGTTCCAGTCATTGAGTGGAACTGGGGCTTCATTGGGGTCTTCGTTAATCTGGCTGATGTCAAGATATTGGTGTTTGGGGAGTCTGTTTCAGGGTTTGATATTCCAGTCGATGGTTCAGGTAATAAACTAGTTGGTGACTGTCCAGTGGGAGAACTAGATGAAGATGGTCCAGTGGGAGAACTAGATGGTGACTGTCCAGTGGGAGAACTAGATGGTGATGGTCCAGTGGGAAAATTAGACGGTGATGGTTCAGTGAGAGAACTAGTTGGTGATTGTCCAGGGAAGATACTAGATGACGATGGTCCAGTGGGAGAACTAGATGGTGATGGTCCAGTGGGGAAATTAGATGATGGTGGTCCATCGGGAGAACTAGATGGTGATTGTCCAGGGAAGATACTAGATGACGATGGTCCAGTGGGAGAACTAGATGGTGATGGTCCAGTGGGGAAATTAGATGATGGTGGTCCATCGGGAGAACTGGATGGTGATTGTCCAGGGAAAATACTAGATGACGATGGTCCAGGGAAGATACTAGATGATGATGGTCCAGGGGGAGAACTAGATGATGGTGGTCCATCGGGAGAACTGGATGGTGATTGTCCAGGGAAGATACTAGATGACGATGGTCCAGTGGGAGAACTAGATGGTGATGGTCCAGTGAATAAATTAGATGGTGGTGGTCCATCGGGAGAGCTAGATGGTGATGGTCCAGGGAAGATACTAGATGATGATGGTCCAGGGGGAGAACTAGATGGTGGTGGTCCATCGGGAGAACTGGATGGTGACTGTCCAGGTAAGATATTAGATGGTGATGGTCCAGTGGGAGAACTAGATGGTGGTGGTCCATCGGGAGAACTGGATGGTGACTGTCCAGGTAAGATACTAGATGATGATGGTCCAGGGGGAGAACTAGATGGTGATGGTCCAGTGGGGAAATTAGACGGTGATGGTTCAGTGGGAGAACTAGTTGGTGATGGTCCAGTGGGAGAACTAGATGGTGATGGTCCAGTGGGGAAATTAGACGGTGATGGTTCAGTGGGAGAACTAGTTGGTGGTGGTCCAGGTAAGACACTAGATGACGATGGTCCAGGGAAGATACTAGATGATGATGGTCCAGGGGAAGAAATAGATGGTGGTGGTCCATCGGGAGAACTGGATGGTGACTGTCCAGGTAAGATACTAGATGGTGATGGTCCAGTGGGGAAATTAGACGGTGATGGTTCAGTGGGAGAACTAGTTGGTGGTGGTCCAGGTAAGACACTAGATAACGATGGTCCAGGGAAGATACTAGATGATGATTGTCCAGTGGGAGAACTTGATGGTGATGGTCCAGTGGGGAAATTAGATGGTGGTGGTCCATCGGGAGAACTAGATGGTGACTGTCCAGGGAAGATACTAGATGATGATGGTCCAGGGAAGATACTAGATGATGATTGTCCAGTGGGAGAACTAGATGGTGACTGTCCAGGGAAGATACTAGATGATGATGGTCCAGTGGGAGAACTAGATGGTGATGGTCCAGGGAAGATACTAGATGATGATTGTCCAGTGGCAGAACTAGATGGTGATGGTCCAGTGAAGAAACTAAATGACGATAGTTCAGTGGGAGAACTAGATGGTAGTGATTCACTGGTGGAACTAGATAGCGATGGTCCAATGAAGGAACTAGTAGACGATGGTACAGTGAATAAACCAGATGTTGGCAATGAAGCCGATTCTTCTGTTACATCTTGGCCTTGCTGAGTCTCGGAGAAAAAATGTGACAGGTCCGGGTAATTCAATAGAGGACCACTCAAATAAGAGGGGATGATTTCTTGGGGGATTTGAATTGGGATATTCGGAGCAACCTGGTAACTTGGCGGCAAAGCTTCAATCGGTGTAACTGTTGAAGTAAAGGCAGAAGTTGAGTTTGTTACGGGCATCGGACTCTGCGGTATTTGAGGAAAGAGGTTATATGGTTCAGTGGGAGGCTTATTCCAAGCTGAATGATGATACGGATGGTTCGATACATAAATAGGAGGTCGTGCAAAGTTTTGGGGAAAGGTTTGAGAGCTCGTGAGTTGATAAGGACTGTTTGAGGCAAATGTAGAGCTTTGGGGAGGCCGAATTAAGTCTTGTGAGACAGTTTGAGGATTTGGGAATGTATTAGGACTGTTAGAGGCAAAATTAGTGCTTTGAGGGGGCCGTATTAATTCTTGTGGGATGGTTTGAGGCTTTGGGGGCTCATTAGGACTATTAGATGCAAGGTTAGAGCTTTGAGGAGGCCACATTAGGTCTTGTGGGACAGTTTGTGGCTTCTGGGGTTGGTTAGAGCTGTTAGGGACAATGGTAGAGCTTTGGGATGGCCAAATTATTTCTTGTAGGGCAGTTTGAGGCTTTGTAAATTTATCAGGACTGTTAGACGCAAATGTAGAGCTTTGAGAAGGCCTTATCAGGTCTTGTGGGACAGTTTGAGGCGTTGGGGGTTGATCAGGTAAGCTAGAAGCAAATGTAGAGCTTTGAGAAGGCTGCGTTGAATTTTGTTGCGTAATTTGGAGATTTGGAGGTTGATCAGTACTGCTAGAGACAACAGTAGAGCTTTGAGGAGGCCGTGGTAGGTCTTGTGGGGGGGTTATAGGTTTCGGAGATTGATCAGGACTGCTATAGACAACAGTAGAGCTTTGAGGAGGCCGTGATAGGTCTTGTGGGGGAGTTATAGGTTTTGGGGGTTGATCAGGACTGTTAGAGATAAACACAGACCCATAAGGTGACTGTAATGAACCTTGTTGAAATTGATCCGGTGTGATAAAAATTAATATTGATCGATAAGAAGGTAATTCCAGGCCTTGTGAGATATCTTGAGAACCATGCATCTCTGGGGAGTAATCTGGACTGTCTGATGTCAGACTAGAGGCATAAGGTGACCACACTAGGTCTTTTGGGACATTTTGAGATCCATGCAACTCTGTGGAGTGGGCTGGTCTGTCTGATGTTAAACTAGAGACATAAGGTGACCAATATACGTCTTTTGGGACATTTTGAGATATATGCCACTCTGGAGAGTGGGTTGGTCTGTCTGATGTTAAACTAGAGACATAATGTGACCCCACTAGGTCTTTTGGGACAGTTTGAGATTCATACTGTTTTGGGGAATTATTCGGACCGTTTGATGCCAAGCTATGAGTATAAGGAAACCATACAAGGCCTTGTGGTTTATTTTGATATCCATGCTCTTCTGGGCCGTCTGAGGACAAGGTAGAGGTATAAGAAGACCACACTAGGTCTTTTGACAAATCTTGAGATTCATACGGTTTCTTAGAGTGTTTCGGACTGTCTGTGGCCAAACTAAAGACATAAGGAGACCACGTCAGGCCTTGTGGTAAGTCGGGGGTCACCATGCTTAAGAAATAAGGTACGATCAAAATATCAGCCGTAGAGATGAGTTGATCTGGGAGTACTGGATGAGAGTGTGGCTGTGCCATGTGTTCGATAGAGGGGTGCAGGCGGTCTTCCTCGTGATAATCGTAGTCCTCCGAGAAGTTTGTTTGTTCCAGAATACTGGATGGCCATGACCTGGATGACCCAGCACTGTCCGACTGGTAGGCTTGTAGAAGCACGATAGCGAGATATATCTGCAATTAAATAAAAATAAAAAGAACATTCTGGAATGTCGAGGTGAAAGATGAGCGCTATTATAAAATAATTACGATGCTAGTCATGTTGGTCCTTATATATCTGATGGTTTAAAAATACGAGAGTACAGGGTGATCGGAAATTCCTACGTATTCTTTTCAAGTAAACAACCCAAAGGTTGGATTGATGTGATTTCTATTCATCCAGCACTGTGCATTCACTCACTCCTTCGGCTGGCTAGTACTGCCCACACCATCCGGGTAGAAATTACATGTACTAGGAGAGTTCAGAAAATGTGGTGGTTCCTTGTTTCCTTCCACATTGAATTTATAAGAGCGAGAGTGAAAGGTCTTACCAATTGTGCCTAGAAATGTATTTTCAGATACCTTACAGGTTTGTTTTACATGCCACAATCGATATGGGACCAACGGATTTACTTTCCCTCCAAAGGAAGTTAAGCTGTGAATTTTCAGCTCTCGAGGGAAATCCGTCAACCTCAGCTGGGTCCTGAGGAGAGCACATATCTCCAAATCCGTCAAGGACTTCACAGTGGTATTATAACCCAATTTTCATGGGAAGGGTCTCATATGCCTGCTAGAAAAGTTACTAGATCCACTTTCACAAATTCATACGCCAAATCACGTGATATTCAGCTGTGACTTTAGGTAGACATTAACAATTCCTATGAAATAAACCTAATAATATGTTAAAATGTTATCAACGTTGACTGCAAAAATTATGTTTGTGTCTCATGAAAGGTGTTCCAAATGGCCAGTCGTAAGAAATGTAAGGTATACCACAGGAGCTACTAAAATGGTGTGTTTGTGTCGTTGTTGTTTTTTAATTTGATCGTATAATGTGTTTTGAGTTTTAAAATTCAGATTGTAATATACTACGCACTAAATGTGGAATTTAGTTATTAAAAAAATCATAATATTGTATAACTAAACAAAGCCATCGTTCTTTCATGGTATGTAAGAAAACTAAAGAAATACAATGTATCTCGTGATTATTTTCACTAAACAAGAATGGGCTTCTTCGCCCAATTAATATGATGTGATTGTTCGTTTAAGACAATAACACCTGATTCAGTGATTAAATGGTTTAAGATGTCACCCTCATATTAGAATCGTCTGCCGATCATGGGGAGATTGGGGTTCGAATTCCAGCCGGGTCTACTGAGAGTGGTATTCCCTAACTGGTTTCCCACTCTCCTCCAACGCATATGCGGGTAGATTACCTTTGAAGTGATTCCTTCCTAATCCCTACCCCATTAGAGTAATTATCATATACTTGTATAACCTTGGCAGGTAGTAAGACTTGGTGATAAATAAATAAATATTTTTTCATTAAATTAATTATATTAATACAATAATTTTGTCATAAATTCTTATTTTGATATCTTCCAAAGTACAAACTACAAAAATCTAAATAATTCTTTTTACCAACTTTTTAAAATTGTATTTCACGTCAAGGTCGTTATAAATGTATCTGAAATTCATTTTTTGGGATTTCTACGAATCTTGAATCCATCGAACACCATAGGATTTGAGAAATCGAATATCGAGCATCCCATCTCTAAAAATAACTTTAAAATTCAGCTAAGAATTAAAGATTTTTTTTTATTTCAATTCCTTTTCCAAATTAAGTAAGATTTTTTTTTCTAACGGTGATTGTAACCCTGCCTACCTCGTCTCTTAGGTGACTATCTCTATCGTACACATGCACAAGTTTTTTTTTCAAGCCTGCAAGTCTTGAATTCGCNCGCCCCCCCCCCCCCCTCATTCTCCCCACCCTCCAATTCTCATCTATACGCCTCGATGGCGTAGTTAGCTTAAGCGCTCGTCGTGTTGAGTGATACTGCCGAGGTAGGGGAGATTGAGGTTCGAATCTCAGTCGGATGAACTGGGGGTGGTTTTCCCTAAATGGTTTTCCATTCACCCTCCACGCAAATGTGGGCTCACTTCCTCTAAATTCAACCTTCCCATTTCTTAATCCATTAGCGTAATTAGTACTTAAGTGTATAACCCAAAAGGTTGGTAAGACGCGCTGCTAAATAAATAATAATAATAATAATAAATACCCTTCCCTTAAGTTGCCATTGCAGCCACATGCAATACCGCTGAATTTTTATCCCTGACTCTCATAAAAACTAAACAGCGCTGTCGGCTTAAAGTGGAAAGAAATTGTTGCTATGCTCTGTCAAAAAATCAAATCAAATATTGTATAAGTGATGAAAACAAAACACTGCCAGTCATCACAATAGCTTCTAGTAATTATGTGGTACTTAATAATGAATTGATTTTTTTGTATAAAATAAAGAAATGACTAGGAAACAAAACTTTTTAAAGATGTATTTTTAACTATCACAAAAAATAAGGGAGAGGCGGATCATGATAATTGTATTATCTAGTAAGGGGCATCAGATGAAATAGGTGAGGATCCACTATTATAAGGCGTTACTCTATCAACAGACTGGACTGCCAATAATGGGGAGATAAAGGTTCAAACCCCGGTTAGGTGTACTGAGGGTGTTTTGTCCTCATTTACTGTTCATTCTCCCTCCACACGAATGTGGGCTCATTTCCTGTCAATACAAATTTGTTCATATCTAACACATAAGTGTAATATTAATGGAGTGTCCGACTATATCAAATTTTAGCTCAATGTGAGGAAACATTAGCCAGTATTAATGTTCCGTTGCCCAGGGGATGCCCGGATGTACGAAATGTATATATTTTTCTTGGGGGCTCTTTTCATGTCCCGTTGATTAAAATAAATATAGCGGTGGGGAGCCAAATACAATTTTAACCTCACTTAAGCCTAACTAACCAAACCCTGGTGACTATGGGAATTATTCCCCTTTAGAGAAAAATCCCCCAGTACCAGTTTGGAATGGAGCCTGGGACTTCTGGCTCAGCAGCCATAAGCTCTGACCATTATACCACGAGAGCGGTTAACACATGTGCGTAAAACTTTCATATAGACTACATATATATACCCGAGCGGGTAGTAGGACACGATGACTGAAAGAAAAAGAGCTGTAGTCTTGTTTATATTTATCTTAACTCTAGATATGATTTTTTAATAGTAAATAAACTATGTCTAGAAAAGAGAGCAAATAAAAAATACATTTTCAATAGAATCTCAAGGTCGGGTTTTCCAGTATCAAATCACTTTTTATATGATTCTTGTTTTAGAAAATAGAACTATTCAAACTAAACAAAACAGTTTACTAAAATTGTTTCCATTAAAATACTTTCGTGACCAGTTATTTGAGTTTATATATGTATAGGTGGATGATTTGACAAATAAATTATCATGTATTTAGTATCGTGTTGTTTTTTTTTCTAAATTCATATTGAATTCATTTGAAAAGCACGTAATGTTTAGTTTACCTCTTGCACGTAATGTAACAAAATATGTGTTTCTTTAGAAGAAGAAAAAAAATCAACAAAAGTGAGGTAGGCGTAATGTCAGATTTATAACCATCGTACATCACAAAAGGTAATGGCTAGGTCACGTGCTATCACAATATAAAATGTGATCATTGTAATAGTTTATTTTTAAAACAAACAAGATTAGCTAAACCTTGAATTTGAACTTCAGTTTAGTAAAAAAGAATAAAGCAATAGTTTGTCTTTAGTGATATCACGTATGACTTACTTATAAATTAATGTTCAATTCGACAACGGAAAAAAAAGGTAATGCCTTACACAATACGTAAATTGAACAATTTTTTTTAACGTAATCTCTTTTAAATAAAATAATAGCATTAACTTGTTTACCAAGGTCGTTTTTTTTTATTTTCATTTATGTACTTTATTTTTAGATCGAGATACTTCCATTCGATTAAACAAAAACATCCGGACAAATTATCACGTGATTTAAGTTTCGTATTAATCTAGTCATCAACGGGAACGTCACAGTTTGAATTCCAGTTGGGGTGTATTATTAACGGATTTTCCCAAATAACTTTCCACTCTTCCTTCACCTAAGTGTGTTTGCATTTCTTCTAAATTCTACCTTCGTCCTCCTTAGCCCAATGGCCCAATGCCCCAATGGCGTAATCAAGATGCGTATTGCTCAGATGGGTAATAAGACTTTGAGGGGAAGGATTAAACTATGATATAAAAAAATATCCCATTTTAGAAGCTATAAAAGTATTATAAAACCCTAGACCACACTCATAAAAGTTTGTATCAGCTCCTTTGTTAAGATGGTGATACTATATTTGTAATATTTTTTAGAATTTTTAAAGTCCTACTACCCATTGTTATATATCCTTATTTAACTACATTGAGGCACGCTTCAGTTGTCGAATGGTCTAAGGTGTCTTTCTCGTGTTATATTGGTCTACAACATGGGGAAATCAAGGTTCGAGTCCCGTTTGGGTTTATTGAAAGTAGGTTTTCCTTAAATGGTTTTCCACTATCCTTCCACATACATATTTAGGTAGGGTACCTCTAAAATGCTTTCTTCCTCAGCCCTACCCCTATTAGAGTAATTATACTACTATAAAGCCACATGGCTGACTCACTCACGGACATTAATGTTCACCCACTTCCAGATGAACTAGAAACTTGAAATTTGGCAAACTTATAGCTTATAGCCTGTAACTGATGCGAAAATTCCAAAAAGAGTTAAATTTTAACCCCGAAACAAATTCAAAATGATGGAGCAACTTTAAAGTCTGTGCGGACCTTTCTTTGGAGGTATCTTATGGCTAAACGGTAAGACCTATAAAAAAACGGCTCTGGAATTACATTAGTTTACATCCACTGGCAAAGAAAACTCACTGGAGGTTTGGTAGTTGGCTAACGCGCTAGTCGTGTTGAGCTCTACTGCTGAGGATGGGGAGATCGAGGTTCGAATCTCAGTCGGGTGAACTAGGGGTGGTTTTTCCTAAATGGTTTTCAACTTTACCTCTACGCAAATGTGGGTTCACTTCCACTAAATTCAACCTTTCCCATTCCTAATCTATTAGCGTAATTAGTACTTTAGAGTATAACCCGAACGGGTAGTAAGATGCGGTGCTAAATAAAAAAATGTAGTAAGACGTGCTGGTATATAAACAAAGTTAAATTAAGGGTGTAAGAGTGGGAAAAAATAGAATTTAGGGGAAGATTACCCTCACTAGCATGGAGATATAGTGGGAAATTTCTTTATGCTTAACCACCCTCGGGACACCCAGCTAGCTTCCCCATCATCTAGTATGCGTACATACAGCAGCCCCGTGGCATCTTTGGTGCTGACTGACAGCCCACAGCTGACTTCTGACAGTCAATATTTAGGTATATACCTAAATGTTGACTGCCAGAAGTGACAGCTGCTAAGCACATATTGTTGCAGATCATATGGTTTGGCGTAGGGATACATAATTTGGACTGGTAACTTTTCAAATCCGTCAGCTGTGAGCTGTCAGTCAGCACCAAAGAAGCCATGGGGCTACTGTACCTACGCATATATCATATTAGTTTTACTTTACACCCATTACTGTTTCAAGCCAGTGGTTCGGCTCAGTTTAATTTTTTATTAAAACTACGTTTTAAAGCAAAATTACTAATATATGAATCCATTGGAAGATATAAAGAGGGTATTCTTTGTTTAAGATGAAATATCCTTATTGGATGGAGAAGGGGTGAAAAAATCGGGTGAACATCCCATAAGGAAAATTCCCCTCAAGTTTACCCATCCAAGATTTGAACCTCAACCTCTCTCTCATGGGCAATTCATCATTTCATTGTATTGTAGTTAAAGTGATTTTACATATACAATCCATCAAGGGAGGTTTTCCCATTCTTAAATAACACTAATGCTGGTGCACTTTCTTTATGATACCATCCTAATGTCACCACGTCTTACTACCTGTTCAGGTTATAAACATAGCCTATATTATAATTACTCTAGGGGTAAAGGATGAGAAAGAGAGCATTTTAGAGGTAGACTACCTCATTCACGTGGAAGGAGAGTGAGAAATCGTTTAGGGAAAACAACCCTCAGTACACCCGACCTGTTTTATAAACCCGATCTCACCATCATCAGCAGGCCAGTTTAGCAAAAGAGTGATGCCTTAAGCCGCTCGGCCACTGAAGCGGGTCATATTTATTTATAAAATATTATATAAATGTGTCTGCCTCAGTGGTTTTGGGGTAAAGTGCTCGCTCCAGGACCCGAAATTCAAGTATTCAAACCCAACTGAGTTCGTTGGATTTTTCTTGAGTGATAAACATCCGTAGCACAACTTCCTACGGAGGGGAAGTAAAGCCGTCGGTTCCATGTCAATTGTGGCATGTAAAATAACCCTGGATGGTATGTGAAAATACCTTTCCCGGCAAAATTGGTAGGACCTTTCACTCTCTCTCATAGAAATACAGTGTGGAAGGCAACAGGGAACCACCACACCTTCTGAGCCTCCCTAGTACATGGAATTCCTACCCAGATGGTGCAGGCAGCACTAACCAGCCAAAGAGCTGAGTGTGTACCCAGCTCTGGATGGATATAGATCACATCAAACCAACCTTCAAGGTGTTTACTTAAGAAGAAGAATGATAAAAATATTGACACCACTTTTGATCAAATATGTGCTATTACTGAAGATAAGTCAAATTCATTATTTCCCGAATCATTTCACCTACGAATCCTGAATCTCAATTTATAATCTTTGAAAGACGATAAACATAATAGGTTTCAATATTTTACAATAATTCTCAAGTTGTTACAAAATAAATTATTAACTAAATGTAATAATGAATACGGTTAAGTAGTAAATATCTATTAGCAGAAGTCTGACTCCGGATGTTTCCCATATGTAGCGTAAGAAAACATAAATATAAATATGTCCGCATACCGTGTGCTTTTTTTTCCCCTTACAACCTCTTTTTTTACCTAGACGCACTTAAAGTATAATTTAAAAATTAAAATAAGTATGTGACAACGGTAAAAACCTTATATTATACTTCTACTTGCCTTTGCATGCTTCAAGCCCCTTTTCGACTTTATTTTGCATTTAAAAATTCACCTTTGCATTCCCCTAAAATGTATACACGTATATGCTTGCTGAAAGTTACTTATGTCATTACAAGTTTAATGTGTTAATTTGTTTGCGAGAAAAGTGTGTTGTTTGTTATAGGAATATGAAAAAGTTATTTTAAGTAATAGTAAGGGGTAAGGTGTCAGACTTCTGTGCTGGCGGCCGGGGTTCAATCCTCGGTCCTGGCACAGATGTATCTGATTACCAAACCCTTCCTTCACCTCTGACAAGACATCTTGTGAATGTGGGGAATGTCAGGCCTCCACCGTGGTTCGGATTCCACGTTAAACTGTAGGTCCTTCATTTCATCTCACAATCACCCTACTATTACACATGAGCGTAAGTGTGTATAACCCGAACGGGTAGTAAGACGTGATGCTAATAATAATAATAATAAGAAGAAGAAGAAGTAATAGTAACATGACCTTGACAGAAAAACCTGGTTTAGATAGTCTCGTATCCGCTTGAAAATGTGATATTTCAAGAGCAAGGTCTACCACAAACACCCGACTTTCTAAGACTGTATTGCAAGTGTAATGAAATAAAATTTCATTTGGTGATCATTCTAATCAAAATTTTACACCCTTCATATATTTTAAACTTAATGAATATTTCCCAAAATATAAGATTCAAAGCATCCATATGTGTTAGGAATTTTTTTCACAGTTGGGTGATTAACGATTTTTGTTTTATTGTTGACAACTAAATTACATCGTTCGCAGTTAACTTCACGCCTATGGCAAACACTTGTGAAACATGGCTGAAAGACATGTTTTGTCCCTCTTTATCTCGTTCCATCTCATTCTTTTGCTTCTCGAAGGTTAGACAATGTTGTAACTTTTAAGATTCGAGATTTCGAGATTTAAATTCCGGTCGTTTTTAAGCAGGGTAATTTTTTTCTTGAATAGTTTCCCATTCTTTTTTCTTGCAAATTAGAGTATATGTCTATTAAATTCAACATTGCCATCCCTATTCCATCAGCATAGTTAAAATGCGCTATAGTCCAGACGGGTAGCAAGACGCATTGGGGTGGGGGGGTTAATCTTGTAAAATATGTATTTGAACAAATTTCTCAAGCTTGCTAATTAAGGGGGGAGAGTAAGGAGCGATATTTAAGTGCAGTTTTTATCACAACGCCTTTTTTTTTGCCGAGATAAATGAAATATTGTTCCAGTAGAAATATATGATTTAATTTTCTTCTCACGGTGATATCAACAGTTGTTGAATATCTGCCATGAGCATAACGGCATTAGATGATAAACTTTTTAAATTAAGAGAAAAAGTTGGTCATTAAATTCCAGGACACCCTTGAGAGATATTCAACACCTGTTGATATCACCAGGTGAAGAAAATTCATCGTTTCTACTGGAACAATATTTCATTTATTTTCACCAAGAAATAGTTTTTATTTTTAAAAAAACGCAAAAACGCCTAACTTTTCTTCCCTTTTCTCTTGTCCCTTACACTCCCACCTTTCTTAATAAACTTTATATGAAACGTGAATATAAAAGTCCAAGAGTGCTAGGTCCAGTTAAGTTTATGTTATACAAACATAGGTTTAGTAATATTAGAACCAATGAAGTTGGTTACAGTGAAATTAAGTCCAGAGGAATAATGTCTAGTAAAACCCGCTTCTTTATCTGCTTCTGTCGCCGCGTGGTCTAACGCGCTAATTTCATGTTAAACTAGACTGCCGAAGACGGGGAGATCAAGGTTCAAATCTCGGTCGAGTGTACTGAGGGTGGTTTTACCAAAAATGGTTCATCAGTTCCCCTCCAAGAAAATGTGGATACACTTCCTTTAAATATAACCCTCATAATCTCTAAAACCATTAGCATAATTAGTACATAATCATATTGACGGAACACGTAGTAAGACGTGGTGCTAATATATACAAAAAAGGAAGCGCTGCAGATCACATAGATTAGATTGACGTACAGATATAAATATTTTTTTTAATAACTTTTGTGTAAAAAAATGTTTCTGTCTAAATCAGTCTGTATAGTTGGAGACTGATAATATTAATTTTTGTATCAAATACAAAAAAATTATATCGCGGTTAGAAATTATATAATGTTGTCAAATATTACCATTTTTATTTGATTTGTATTTATCATATATATATATCAAGAGTGACAGCTTAAGATCACATGACCTGACGTATGAATAAATTAAAGAAGAGCTTATAAATGTTATAGAAGTAAAAAAAAATGTTTTTCCTGTGAAATTCAAACGGAACTTACCCTCTGCATAGCACAAATTATCATGGAACGACCAGAACACGCAGTTTAACGATCAGGTATAATCTCGATTGAAGAGTAAATTGAGTGTGAAGGTACTAAATGGATGGATGAGGTTATATACCGCTACCCTGTGTAATTACATTCATTAATTGATACTCAGAACGCTAGTTGGATAATTACCCCCTAACCTACTAATAACACCCTCAGCTACAGTTACTAGGTGAAGGGGAAGATTTCCATCAGTCGTGTGAATAATAGGGGATCATAAGTTTTTCGACAATAATCTCACCCACTTCAGAGGCAGAATGGTCTGAGGTGTCACTCTCGTGTTGGACTGGCCTGCTTTAGACCAGGTTCAAATCCCGGTCAGGTCTGCTAAGAGTGGTTTTTCCTCAATAGTTTCCCACTCTCCTTCCACGCAAATACTGGTGGATTAGGGGGCCTACCTCTAAAATGCTTCCTTCCTCATCCCAAACCCATTAAAGTAATTATCATATATACTTATAACCTTATATATATATATATATAATGCATACCTGTTAAACCAAAACAAAAAGCTGCAAGATATGAGCTCGTAAGTGAACTATACCGACCAAGTGCCTACTATTATTACTATTATTATTATTATTAGCACCGCGTCTTACTAACCGTTCGGGTTATACGCACTTACGCTAATGTGTAATGGTAGGGTGAATTGTGAGATGAAATGGAGGACCTACAGTGTAACGTGGAATCCGAACCACGGTGGAGGCCTGGCATTCCCCACATTCACAAGGTGTCTTGTCAGAGGTGAAGAAAGGGTTTGGTAATCAGATAAATCTTTGCCGGGACCGGGGATTGAACCCCGGCCGCCAGAATAAAAGTCTAAGTGCCTACTAACGTTAACAATGGTAGTGCCAATATTTGCGGATGAAGGGTGTCATTTTGTCATAACAATAAGCCTTGCAGACGTTAATCTCAGTTCTCTAAACCGTAGGGGCTACTTCTTTATTCAAAAAATTCCTCACCTGTTCTCAGTAAGACGCGGTGAAACGTACCGGTGTAGAAAATTTACTTGAAAATCTTACATACTTCTATAATTGAGACACGTTTATCTGGAGGTTCATTCACGGCTTCTACAACCTCTGGATCAACTGGTATCTTTTTTTTGTTTTTGCCTGTTTTACTTCTTGGCATTGTAACCTATAACAAAACGCAATTAAATATTAACACCATGCACCTTGGCTAAGTGATCCACGGTACAGGATGTTTTTGTAATCCGTGGTACAAGAGGGTGTATTTCTACTGACTGTACAAACATCGATTTATCTGGTTACCAAATCCCTCCTTCACCTCTGACAAGACATCTTGTGAATGTGGGGAATGCTAGGCCTCCACCATGGTTCGGATTTTACGTTAAACTGTAGGTCCTCCATTTCATATCACAATCACCCTACCATTACACATTAGCTAAGTGCGTATAGCGAACGAGTAGTAAGACGTGCTGCTAATAATAATAATAATAGCTGAGGTCGCATGATGAATTTTTTTTAACCATACCAGAATGTCTGTGAAATTATTTGATGAGCAGTTAAATGATTCAATCAGAGGACAGGATACAGCCATGAGAATAAGCATTTATCCAAAGGAAAAACTTCTAGTTACATTGAAGTAAGAATATTTCATAAGGTTCCTCAATAAAATATACTATACTATTTTATTTGAATTAAATTCTAACAGAGTTAAAGTAATTTTGTTAAAAAAATAGAAATAAACAAATTAGAGAAACAATTTATATAAGCACACAGAGCAAACGCACGTTAGGCTGAAACAAGTAACTTCCAACGAGAGATTGATTGGTTTCGTTATGGACTGTACTATACGCTGTGTAATCACCTGTAGTGCACGTCCACCCATTACATTCTTCAGGCCTATTCTACACTATCGGTTAAAAGGCTAGCAGTTAAAACGCTAGCAACCGTGTATTTGAATGAAACCCTTGTTATCGAGCTAGAAAATAAGTTTTCGTCCAGACTAGCGTTTTAACTGCCACCACTGGAGGTGTTAAAGCCGCCTAGCGGTAGAAACGCGAATCAAACTACACCAGGCGTTAACAGGCAGTTGTGCCGCAATGTCACAACACGTCTTTCAGCAGGAATAATAAATCCTCTTCCTCAAGATGGTATCACGTTTTGAAATATTTTCATTCCCTAAACCAAGTAGTTCATCAAATGAAACTACATATATTCTATGGTAAAAAACGAACTTCTCTGGGTACATTCTGTGATCCATAAACATAATATGAAACTGTCTTGTTGAGAGACGGTTCGATAATGTGGGGTGAGTCCATTAACGTCTCTTTTGACGAGTTTTTTTTTCCCCCTCACAACAAAATAACTCTGCAATACAGCCGGCCTATACAATGTCCAGTTGTAAACCATTTTGCACAAGTGGAAGCAACAAGCGCGGCATTTAAACAGCTAATGTAGAATCAGAAGCGTTTTGATAACTGTTTAACAGTCGCGTTTTGACAGTCAGGTGTGTGTAGATTCAAGATTTGGGGGGCGTAAGTTAGCCTCAAAACCACCGCGTTTTAACCGCAAGTGTAGAATCGACCTATTAACCACTGGCCGCGTGTGCACCGCTCGGATTCTCATTTGCCGCGCCGCGGCGACACGCTTTCCTCGCGGCATAGTGTGCGTCGCGCTATACAAGTCCGTTCAAAACGTTGGCTGCGCCGACAATGGCCGCTTTTGCGTGGGGTAAGGTGTCAGACTTTTGTACTGGCGGCCGGGGTTCAATCCTCGGTCCTGGCATGGATTTATTTGATTCCCAAACCTTTCCTTCACCTCTGACAAGACATCTTGTGAATGTGGGGAATGCCAGGCCTCCACCGTGGTTTGGATTCCACGTTAAACTGTAGGTCCTTCATTTCATCTCACAATCATCCTACCATTACACATTAGCGTAAGTGCGTATAACCCGAACGGGTAGTAAGACGTGGTGCTAATAATAATAATATTGAGCGGGCGCTCTAAATTGCATCGTAACGTGCGTTATATATTTTTAGAGTCTTCACTTGGCAGCATAAAAATAATTAAGATGAGTAAAATAGAAAATATTTAGAACGGTCCTTGCCTGATTTTTCTTTTAAATTTTAAATTTGATGCCTTAAGTCTGTTTTTAATCGTATCATATCAGAAAATGTAGATGAGGAGGGTAATAAATCTAGAGGGAGGGTGAGCAATTTATTCCAGGAGGAAACATTATTTTCAGGGGGCAATTCTCCTCCCCCCCCCCCGGTTATTTCACCATTTATACCCTTATTAAAAAACTGAGCAATATACTGTACATTTTTGGATTTGGAGGGAATTGATGCCATTCAAGTTTATAAATGTTGATTAAATTAGTTACTAGATGCATTTATTTTTATTTTTTTGCCTATGGTTTTTGAGTGAAACAGGTCCCCAACCCCACCCCCTCTTGGAATGTTGGCCTGGCTAGGGCTGAGAATGGCCAGGCGGAGATAATTTTACAATCGCTCAAAAGTTAGAGAATTGAAAAAATAGATTTAATTATTAATTACTTTAACAAATTGTATTGTTATTTAGATTGAAGTTTTCTGAAACTTATAAATATTATTGTATTTTCTTAAATCAAATATTTTGGGTGGGCTTAAAGGTATTTTAATAGAAACTGTTCAAATGAAGATAGAAAGTCGTATAGAAATTTCGAGATGACAATGAAAAAATATTCAAGAACCTTTTTTTTTAGCACCACGTCTTACTGCCAGTAGGGGGATTAAGAGGTGTACCCGCATTTGCGTGAAGGGAAATTGAAAACCATTTTGAATAAACCACACTCAATACACACGACTTAGATTCGAACCTCGATCTCCCCGTCATCGACAGTCTAGTCTACTGCATGATTAGCGTGCTAGACCATGCGGAAACTAAAACAGGCTAATAGGTATCGATCATTTCAATCATATTTTTCGGTGTCTGTATAGTACAAGGCGTCAATCTCACAATAGACTGGACTACCAATGACGGGAGATCGGGGCTCTAGTTCTGGTCGTTTGTACTCAAAGTGTTTATATTCTTAAATTGTTTTACACATACCCTCCCTGCAAATGTGTGTATACTTCCTCTAAATCCCACCTGTCTCCCCCTAAATACATTAGCGTGATTAAGGTGACCCGGCGGTCTAGGGGTAAGGTGTCAGACTTCTGTGCTGGCGGCCGGGGTTCAATCCTCGGTCCCGGCACAGATTTATCTGATTACCAAACCCTTCCTTCACCTCTGACAAGACATCTTGTGAATGTGGGGAATGCCAGGCCTCCACCGTGGTTCGGATTCCACGTTAAACTGTAGGTCCTCCATTTCATCTCACAATCACCCTACCATTACACATTAGCGTAAGTGCGTATAACCCGAACGGGTAGTAAGACGAGGTGCTAAAAATAATAATTAATATTGTAAAATACCTATGTTTCACACCATGCAATTTCTAAAATATGGGACATTTACGGAACACATACGCGTTGGGGTTGAAACTCTCAAAGTAAAATTAAATACGGGATGGGTGGTCGGTCACCTTTGGTATACCTTGATACGCATTGGAGGGAACGTTAATAGTAGTTTAAGACAGGGTTGCCAGTTCTCAAGTTCCTTGCGATCAGGGGTTAGCGATATTAGAAATATCTTAAATACACTTATATTTTGTCCTGGGAGTTGGTGTGTATCAAAGCAGGAAGTAACTTTAGCCAGTCTCATCCCTCCCACCTATTTTATACAAATAAATAGGCAGTATACCCATGTACACCATTTGCGTGTAGAGAGAGTGGGAAAACATTTAAGAAAAAGCACACTCAAATTCATCAGTTCGGCAGTATTGTTTATTGGATTGGTGGTGGTGGTGGTGGTACATTGCATTTAAGGGGGCGGGGGGGTGTCAATCCTATCACAGTTTTATGAACTTTAAAATATTTGGGAAGCTGACAATTAAACTAGGCCTACCTAGCTTACATTAATATAATTTTCATTGTTGCTTAAAGCATAAAAATGTATTGCCAGATAAATAACATAGGCCTATAGTAATTCCAAACTGAAGACTGCTGAATAAACTAAGAAATTACCCTTCCTTCACCTCTGACAAGACATCTTGTGAATGTGGGGAATGCCAGGTCTCCACCGTGGTTCGGATTCCACGTTAAACTGTACGTCTTCCATTTAATCTCACAATCACCCTACCATTACACATTAGCATAAGTGTGTATAACCCGAACGGGTAATAAGACGTGGTGCTAATAATAATAATAATAGTACATAAGCGTATAAACCGAACGGGTATTAAGATGAAGTGTAAACATTGTATATATATCTAGCACTATATTATTATTATTATTATTATTATTATTATTCACTGTAAAAATATAAGGTTTGTAGTTTCTAAACGTTGCTACTTATGAAAATAGTACTGTTGCTTGAATGTTCATCTCTTCGGCATTGGCGCGATGGGCCGTGGTCCCGGTATTTTGTTGACATTGTTCATGATTTGCATGTGAATGTTCGCCTGTGTTTGGTCTTCTCTTCCTTCCGAGGCCAGTACGTGACAACCTTTGTTACCTCCACTATCTCGCGTACTTTTCCTGGGAGGACGAGACAAGAACCTTCAACGGACGTTAGGACCGGGGCTTCACTTCGTCTGGGGGCATCCCGCCAGGGTCACTAGTATCGTACCCTAATATTATTATTATTATTATTATTAGCACCACGTCTTACTACCCGTTCGGGTTATACGCACTTACGCTAATGTGTAATGGTAGGGTGATTGTGAGATGAAATGGAGGACCTACAGTTTAACGTGGAATCCGAACCACGGTGGAGGCCTGGCATTCCCCACATTCACAAGATGTCNGTAGAATCCGAACCACGGTGGAGGCCTGGCATTCCCCACATTCACAAGTTGTGATTAATACACGTCTTGTCAGAGGTGAAGGAAGGGTTTGGCAATCAGATAAATCTGTGCCGGGAACGAGGATTGAACCCCGGCCGCCAGCACAGAAGTCTAACACCTTACCCCTAGAGCGCCAGGTCACCTACCGTACCCTTATAGTGGGAGTGAAAGGACACGGGTTAAAAGAAGTGTTTTTCGTAGTTTTATAGATAAACATCTTATTAACCAAAATAAACAAAATATTGTTCCAGTAGAAACATAGATTTTTATTTTATTCACATGGTGATATCAACAGTTGTTGAATATATATCATGTGCATAGCGACACTAGACGAGAAACTTTTTAAATGGAGAGAAAAAGTTGCCAATAAATTCTAGAACATCCTTGACAGATATTCTACAAGGTAAGAACAACTTGTGAATGTGGGGAATGGCAGGCCTCCGCCGTGGTTTGGATCCCACGTTAAACTGTAGGTCCTCCACCCCACCATTACTCATTAGTGTTAGTGCGTGTAGCCCGAGCGGGTAGTAAGACGTGGTGCTAACAATAATTATAAACAAGGAAATAAATTAAACTCGATGTTCTTACTGGAGAATTATTTTATTTATTTTGACAAAAAAAGAGTTGATATAATAAAATAAAAAATTCTCCTGTATTAAAGTGGAGTTTAATTTTCTTCACACGGTGATATCAACAGTTGTTGAATATCTGTCAAGAATGTCCTGGAATTTAATGACAACTTTTTATCTTCATTTAAAAAGTGTATAATCTAATACCGCTATGCTTATGACAGACATTCAACAACTGTTGATTTCACCGTGTGAAGAAAATAAAACTCTATATTTCTACTAGAGCAAATTTTATTTTATTTCGTCAAAAAAAACTGCAAAAACGTTGGTCTTATCTCGCGTCTCCTACATCCCCACCTTAACAGAGTTAGTAAGTGCACTCTACTTACCCCAAAGGGTAGTAAGTAGGTTACCTTTTGACATATTTCTCAGTGACCTTATCTTATAAGCTACGTCATGGAGGTACTTTGAAAGGTACGTTTAAGGGTAAACGAAGGGTACATAAAATGCATTAGGTAAAAATCGTATTGAAGTACAGTTTTCGGAATTCTTCGCCTGACATAAGCGAAATTAGGACCAAGTCTTTTCTATCTCTGCGTCTTACCACCTGTTCATGCTATAAGCATATATTATAATTACTCTAATAAGGTAAGAATGAGTAAGGAAGAATTTTATAGGTAATGTACCCCCAGTTGCGTGGAAAGAGAGTGGGAAACAATTTAGGAAAAAAACACCCTCAGTAGATCCAGCCGAACCTTGATCTCTTCGTCTTCAGCAGGTCAGTCCATGTGACGCCTTAGAGGGACCAGTTCTATAATGTTCATTTTAAAATAATTATTAGTTTACAGATATATATTTCATAAACAGTGCAAAGATATTTGTTACATACAACATAAGACAAATAGCTCCCTATTATATCATATTTAATTAATAAAGACCAAAAAACCTTTGTAAAACTTAATGCCATGATTTTTCAAATGTTGATTCAGAGAACGTGTTTATAAATATATTACATTTAAAATCACTAATTAGACAACATTTAACAATCACAGTAACCGTTAATTTCACGTAATGGGGACAGACTGCGCGCTTGAGTGACCAAGGTAGCTTTAATTATTATTGGCCAGTATTATGGCTCGATAATGGCCTTGGAGCTTAATGGTGCTGATGAATATTCTTTTCTAACTGTGGATCCGACTTTTAAAGCTCCGATTTATGAAATAACCATACACCACCAGAAGTGGTGGATTTAAAAATTGTTGCACCCCTGGGCACAATTATAATATGCATTCACACACCTCCCGATTTTTTTTTATCAAGGGTTTTAGGAGATTTCGGATGAAAGGGGTCTTGGGGGTGGGGGTAGAAGTTATTATTCGATAAAAGATTTCAACAAAAGAAAATCTGGCATGTACAGTACATGCTCTACAGTACAGTAGCCCCAAGGATTCTTTGGCGCTGACTGACAGCTCACAGCTGACTTCTGACAGTCAACATTTAGGCACATACCTAAATTTTGACGGTCAGAAGTGACAGCTGATAAACACATGTTTTTGCAGATCATATGGTTCGACGTAGGGATACATAACTTGGTATGGTAACTTGACAAAGCTGGCAGCTGTGAGCTGTGAGCTGTCAATCAACACCAAAGAAGCCAAGGGGCTACTGTAGCTTGAGTTAACATTATGAATAAAGGAAGACTGACGTCATTTGCAAAGTAATCTGTTATGTACTGTACATGTCCTACAGTAGCTTGAGTTAACATTGTGAAGAAAGGAAGACTGACGTCATATACAAAGTAATTGCAAAGTACAGTTATTTAAAAATAAATATTGTCGTTCTGACTTTAACTTGAACTATTTCAATAATGTTAGTCAATAATTTTTAAACGTAATTATTAAAAACAAAATATTAAAATAAAAATAATGTTATCCAAAATGTGACGCCCCCTAAAACCACCACCCCTAGGCCCGTGCCTAATGGACCTGTAGTGTAAATCCGTTTCTGATAACCAGTCCCTAAAACTCCCCCTAAAATATAATTTAGAAAACAATTTTATTTTATTCGTAGTGTGTTTTTTGTGGGTTTTTTTAATGTGTTCTACTAACCGTTTCCGGATGTGCACCGATTTATAGTGTTAGTATGAATTAAATACAAATTGTACGCACTTCAGTGGTCTATAAGGAGTCGCTCTTACAATAGAATAAACTGCTGTTGACGGGGATATCGGGCTTTGAATGCCGGTTGGATTTACTGATGCTGTTTTCGCCTAAATGGTGTACCATTCTCCCTCCACGCAAATGCTGTTACACTTCATCTTAATTATTTCGTCCTCATCCTTATCACATTAGTGTAATTAGACGATTTATGTGGTGACCTGATGGTCTAGGGGGTAAGGTGTCAGATTTCTGTGCTGGAGTTCCGGGGTTCAATCCCAGGTCCAGGCACAGACTTATCTGATTACCAAACCCTTCCTTCACCTCTGACAAGACGTGTATTAATCACAACTTGTGAATGTGTGGCATGCCAGGCCTCCACCGTGGTTTGTAGGTCCTCCATTTCATCTCACAATCACCCAACCATTACACATTAGCGTAAATATAATCCGAACGCGTAGTAAGACGCGGTGATAATAATAATAATAATAATTTGAATGTGTAGTAAGACGCGGTGCTAATAATAATAATATATAATGTATATAGCTTGAATGTGTAGTAAGATGCGGTGTTAAAAAAAGAAAGAATAACTACCCCGGTAATAGGTAGAGCTATTATTTTAAAGTAAGTTGTCTCAAGTTTTATGTTTGTATATCCTACCAAGTAATGAAATCGTACATGAGCCAGAAAAAAATCTGTTTCATATTTTGTTTTTGTTGGGTTTTCACCACGTCTTACTACCCGTTCCGATACTATATAGTAAAGAAAATTTAAACAAACTCTTCATAATTTTTAAATGTTAATTACCCGCTCCGGTCACCACGTGGACTAACGCACAACATTCGCAATAGACTAGACTGCCAATGACGGGGAGATCGAGGTTCGAATCTTGATCGGGTGTTCTAAAAGTGGTTTCTTCAAAACGGTCTTTCACTTTCCCTCCAAGCAAATGTGGGTACACTTCCTCTACATATAACCCTCCTAATCCGTAAAACCATTAACATAAAGAGTACATAAACGTAGGCCAATAACCCAAATAGCTAGTAAAACTCGGCTTTAAAAAAAAATCAAAAACGTATTTATAAATTATTACTATATTAACTATTTTTCGTGTTTTATTTAACATACTTAAACAAGAAAAATATTATATTTTACATAGGTACCATATTATTTTTAAAGTGTATACAACAAAGGGAATTTTAAATAACTGCCACTTTTTACTACAATAATGTTAGCGATTAAAAATATATTTACTCTTTAAAGTAGCTTGTATTTGTTATAATGGGCTGTAATATTGATAACTGTTTTAAATACCCAACGTTGTCTTGAGAAAATGTATTTAGTTTAATAATAATAATAATCCTTGTCTTGGCTAGACATTCGTAGCCTAGTAGGTGACCTGTCGGTCTAGGGGTAAGGTGTCAGACTTCTGTGCTGGCGGCCGGGGCTCAATCCTCCGTCCCGGCACAGATTTATCTGATTACCAAACCCCTCCTTCACCTCTGTCAAGACATCTTGTGATTTTGGGGAATGCCAGGCCTCCACTGTGGTTCGGATTCCACGTTTAACTGTAGGTCCTTCATTTCATCTCACAATCACCCTACCATTACACATTAGCTAAGTGCGTATAACCCGAACGGGTAGTAAGACGCGATGCTAATAATAATAATAGCCTATTAGAGAAAAGATTAGTCAGTACTAATGTACCGTTGCCCAGAAAACGCCTGAATGTACTGATCATACATCCTTTCCGTGGAGGCTCTTTCCATGTCCCGAAGAGATGAGGGTGTGGAACCAGTGGAAACACGTAGATCTAAGTTAAGCCTTACTAACCAAACCTTGGTGACTGTTGGAGTGATTCCCCTTTCGGTAAAAAAAAAAATAACACCCAAGTTAACAGCCAGGAACCAATACCTAAACCCCTAGTCTCGTGACCAGGTACACTGACCACTACAACATGAGGAAGGTATTTAAATTAATTATTGTAGTATACGTGGGAAGTAACTTTAAAAGTTATTTTCTTTTAGTCCTGCTTTGCACGTGGAATTACTCTTATGATTCTGATTTTAATTAGTTTTTAAAAAGTCTGATCAAAATCTTAAAGTTTCGGATTTGAGTTACACACGTTTGGGCACCGGGGCTACTAATTTTTTTAATTTAAAACCTTCGTGGATGGTAGATATCTCGCAATGCTTATAAGAAACAAAAACTAACTAACTATTTATTTTATTAACATATCAACATAACTTCTTGAGTTTGATCTTATTTCATCATATACATTTTATATTCGGCTTGGCTCATTGAACCTACACTATGCAACGTAAATATTGGTTATTTAAATTAAATAAATATGCTACCATTAAACTCTGGCGTGTACACTTGAAAGTGAAAGTTTGGGTTGAGAAAACCGCCAAAAGAGAGCAGCAGCGTGTTTAAAGCTACAACAGCTCCATCTATTAGCGTTACTCTTAACTATTTCAAGTTTTATCAACAATCCACCTGTTCTACTTTTTTTTCTGTTTTCCTCACTGGATCAAAAAAAAGTTACAATAACATTCAATTTATTGATATTTTTTTTAACATATTTGTGTAAATTTAAAATAATCAACAAGTGTAACAAATATTTTTCAAAATAAGTATTCTATGAATTTCTAAAAACCACTAGTTGGTGCACCTGTAAATGTATTTTTAATATAACGAAGTTATTATATGTACATTTATCCAATTGGTAGCTTTAGGGTGATCGTGATTTGGGGCTGGGGAAGGGGGTCCAATGTCCCACCTTCCCCCTCTCCCTTTGCCATCCTCCCTGAGTTTGTCAATGAAACCATCACCACTGGACAAATGAAACTGTTGTTTCAAACCCAAGGTGTAGCTTTGGCAATAGACTAGACTGGCGAGGATGGGGAGATTATGGTTCAAATCCCGGTCGGATGTACCGAGAATGGTTTTTCCCTCTCCCTCCACGCAAATACGGGTACACTTTTGCTAAGTTTAACTTACATTTTTTATCTGATTACCAAACCCTTCCTTCACCTCTGACAAGACATCGTGTGAATGTGGGGAATGCCAGGCCTCCAACGTGGTTCGGATTCCACGTTAAACTGTAGGTCCTCCATTTCATCTCACAATCAACACAGGCTGGAAACATTTGACGATGATGATGATGATGATGATTATATATATTTATAATCCTATATGTGTATATATATATAGGAAGGACTGTGAGAGAACTTGTCTGGTGGAGGGGGAGGGGCGAGATTAGTATGTCTCTATCAATCTGGGAGAAGAACCTTATTTGATACCAATTACAAAAGTTACTAGAACTTATTTAATATATAAATACGTCTAAGTCGTGTGATCTGCAGCTGTCACTTTTGATAGATATCATTAATACATATAAAATTAAATAAATAATATTGTAAAATGTTATCAATATTGACCGCAAAAAAAAAGTATTTACTAAAAGGTTATTTATATCAGAACCTACTTTGAATCTCGCAATGATTAGGTCGCTGATAGTAAGATTCTGTGTGTTGTTTTTTTGTCAAGAAATAAACAAATATATTTTCATAAAAATATAACTAAGATAATGATTATGATACATATTGAGTCATTAATAAATCAAACCATAACAGTTAGTCTGAAAGCTGATAAGATATTCAGAATAATATTTATAGTAAAATTATTACATTCAAAACAAACAAAAAGAGAAAAGGCAAAAGGTTGAATCTAAAAGAGTAATGAACTTTTTTTTTCATAGAAAGTGTGTTCGTATTGGTTTGGAGAGAGTATTATTATTATTATTATTATTATCATCGCGTCTTACTACCCGTTCGGGTTATACGCACTTAAGCTCATTTGTAATGGTAGGGTGATTGTGAGATGAAATGGAGGACCTACAGCTTAACGTGGAATCCGAACAACGGTGGAGGCCTGGCATTCCCTTGGAGAGAGTATTACTCACCCTATAACCCCGCTTATCTCCTGCCATCACCATACCCCTCCCGCTATCATGATTATCATATGTCTCTCGGGATTCATGATCAGTGGGTCGCACGCACTAAACATCAGGCCACGCCTAGTAAGGTTTATTCCGGTGGTGGAGGAAGGTCCGGATGTACTGAGGAAATTTTGTAGTGGTTTTCCACTTTTCTTCCACGCAAATGCGGGTGCATCTGAGTGCTGAACGAACAACCTCCACGCCAATTTGTTATGTATATAGCAGAGTTATTACTAAGTGAATTCGTTCTCCTTTTAGAGATACTATGAGGATGAAAATGGTGGGAAGGTATGGATTGCGAGGACATGCCGGTTTTTTTGCAGTTTTTGTAACAAAACTTTTTTTGGTTCAAATAAATAAAATAGTTATCCTGTAGAAACATAAA
>CABFOW010001549.1:114840-141642 GCA_902141385.1 Timema californicum
ATGTCTCTCGGGATTCATGATCAGTGGGTCGCACGCACTAAACATCAGGCCACGCCTAGTAAGGTTTATTCCGGTGGTGGAGGAAGGTCCGGATGTACTGAGGAAATTTTGTAGTGGTTTTCCACTTTTCTTCCACGCAAATGCGGGTGCATCTGAGTGCTGAACGAACAACCTCCACGCCAATTTGTTATGTATATAGCAGAGTTATTACTAAGTGCATTCGTTTTCCTTTTAGAGATACTATGAGGATGAAAATGGTGGGAAGGTATGGATTGCGAGGACATGCCGGTTTTTTTGCAGTTTTTGTAACAAAACTTTTTTTGGTTCAAATAAATAAAATAGTTATCCTGTAGAAACATAAAAAAAAAATTATTTTTCTTCACATAGTGATATCAACAGTTGTTGAATATCTGTCAATGGTGTTCTGGAATTTAATGACAATTCTTTCTTTTCATTCAAAAAGTTTCTGTTTAATGCCACTATGCTCATGAGAGATAATCAACAACTGTTGATATCACCATGGGATTAAAATAAAATTTTATGTTTCTACTAGAGAAATATTTTATTTATTTTGAGCAAAAAAAGGGGGGTTTATATAAAAACAGAAAAATGACTGATCTCGACTCGCGTTCCCAACAACCCTTCTTAAATACCTCAAATAGAAAAAAAAATTATAAGTGTAGTTTAAACGAAATTAATGATACATTTAATAATTTTAATGTGATTAACACCATTAAGATTGTTTAGTTATTTTAGTATTATTTTTAGTGAAAGTGTATGGATAGCCCGGATGGGTAGTAAGACACGATGACCTCCTCCTCCTGATCAGTTCCCTCCTACCGGATAGCAAGCGGTTTAAGGAGAAAGTCACACATGTCTCATCAATGCCAGTCAAGATATATCGAGACGTGACCTTGACCCAGATCTGCTTTGTGGCAGTCAGTCGTCCACATGAGCACCTAGAGGTGAATGTTCGTCAAGTTGCTAGCGTGTAGGCCCAGGAGTAGCGAGACACACACGCAAACATTCTCACTGTGTGACCTTCAAGAGGTGATTAAGCCGGTGGTTCATTGTTGACGAGAAGAAGGTCATTATTTCGACTACCAGCCGGGTGCGCTGAACGTGGATTTTTTGTTACGTGTGATTTTATAATAGTGGTTTTCTCGTCCTCTCTCAACTCAAATGCAGGTGTATCTTTAAGTGACCCTCTTCATCTTTGAATAAATCGTTTATAAATACATGTATTTTACGTACTTACTGTTAAAACAAAACTATTTATATTATTATTAGCACCGCGTCTTACTACCCGTTCGAGTTATACGCACTTACGCTAATGTGTAATAGTAGGGTGATTGTGATATGAAATGGAGGACCTACAGTTTAATGTGGAATCTGAACCATGGTGGAGGCCTGGCATTCCCCACATTCACAAGTTGTGATTAATAAACGCCTTGTCAGAGGTGAAGGAAGGGTTTGATAATCAGATAAATCTGTACCAGGATCGAGGAATGAACTCCGGACCCTCAGATCAGAAATCTGACACCTTACCCCTAGACCACCAGGTCACCACAGAAAACTATTTAAAATAAGATTATATGAGTTCATTCCTTGGCAAATTTCTGTATTTATTATTTTGAAATTAGATGTTTAGCCTTTTTATAAATAGATTTTTAACGGTCTTGGTCTGAATGTTTGGTTTAGTTGTATTTTTACTATAAAGTGAGTGTAGTGAATGCAAGAAAAGGGCACTGTTTTTGCACTTTTTATAGCAAAGCTTTTTTTAGTCCAAAATAAAATAAACAACTCTCCAGTATAAATATAGCGTTTAGTTTTCTTCGCATGTTGATATCAAAAGTTTTTGAATATCTGTCAAGGGTGTCCTGGAATTTTACTACCACTTTTTCTCTTCATTTAATGCCACTATGCTTATAACATATTCAACAATTGTTGATATCAGCAGGTGAAGAAAATTAAACTCTATGTTTCTACTGGAGAAATATTTTATTTATTTTGAACAAAAAAGTTTTGATAAAAAAACGCAGAAACTCTTAACTTTTAATGTGTTCCCTGCATCCCCACCTTAATGATGAGGGGTCTTAATGTTTGGATTAATTGTGCTTTCAATAACTAAGATGTAACTAACTAAAGGAAGCAATTTATTCTTATGACCGTATGAACGTGTTTTTAAGTCTTTGTTTTCGTGTATTGCGTCCTGCCACCCGAACGGAATATTCACAAATTCACACCAATGAATTATAGAAAAGGAAAATTTAATTTAGGATAAATGTATAAGAAGTTGTGTGGAGGTGTATTGGGAAATATTTATGAAAAAAAAAATCTTAGTACAGCCAGCAGGAATTTAAACTCCAATCTCCCCAATCCCCGGTAAAACCAACCAAGAAGAGACTGGCGCCTCTGTCTGCTTGTCCACCGGTTAAATATTTTTCTACTTCTTGCCCGACTCATTTTGGTGATCGAATGGGCTAAAGCTTCACTCTTGTAAAATAATTGACTTTTTAAGATGGCAATATCGGTGCTCGAATTCCGGTCGTGTGTTATGAAGGTGTTATTTTTTCTAAAACTACCACTTTACTTCACCCCCATGCAAATGTGGCAAAAATCCTCTAAAATCAACCTTTCTCATCCCTAAAATATTAGAGAAATTACCCGCCAGATGGCGTAGTTGGCTAACGCGCTAGTCGTGTTGAGTTCGACTGCTGAGGACGGGGAGATCGAGGTTCGAATCTCGGTCGGGTGAAACTGGGGGGTGGTTTTTCCTAAATGGTTTTCCACTCTCCCTCCACGCAAATGCGGGCTCCCTTCCTCTAATTCGACCTTCCCAATTCCTAATCCGTTAGCGTAATTAGTACTTAAAGCATATAACCCGAACGGGTAGTAAGACACGGTGCTAAATAATAATAATAATTATTATTATTATTATTATAGAATTTAGTATATTTGGGTATAACCTGTACGGCTGTGTTGCAAAGAAATCCTTCATCCCGGTTTGAAAACAACCTCAACTGTGCCTCAAACAGATCAACAAAGTTTATATTATTAGAATGTTCTACTTATTTTTGAGGTCATGCCATTATTTATTTATTTTTTTGTCCCGTTTTATAGCTCGTCAAATTGGGTGAGCGATTGACCGAAGGTTGGCTGATGTAAAGTGGTCATGCTCTTAATAAGGTAGGGTTTTGTATTATTTAAGTTTTCACCCATTTATATGTTTGTCAAGGGTACGACACACAGAAAGAGAGATATAGAAGAAGAAGAAGAAGAAGAAGAAATAAACACGTGCGAAATAGAGTCTTTGAACGAAACTGTGTCATTTATCTTCAAGACAAGCATTGAAAACAATTTTATGATTAAGTTATTCTATGTGTTTTAATATAATAATGGTGGACGATCATTGTAGTGTTAGAGCAAAACTCGTACACAAGTATTGACGTTATTAACAAGGTCTCCTACTTTTCCCATTATCTTAAATAGGTTAGTGGTGTGGTCTGCCCCAGGCATTGATACCGTTATGTTCACTATTGCTTTCAGACTTAACAAGACACTTATTAATTTAATTGAGGTGCTTGATCAGTTTTTACAACCAGTCCAGTTCAGTTTTCAAAAGAAGGACTTTATCCTTTATTATTATTATTATTATTATAGCACCGCGTCTTACTACCCGTTTGGGTTATACGCTTTAAGTACTAACTACGCTAATGTATTAGGATAGTGAACCCGCATTTGCGTGGGGGGAGAGTGGAAAACAATTTAGGAAAAAAAAAGTTCACCCGACCAAGATTCGAACCTAGATCTCCTCGTCCTCAGCAGACGAGCTCAACACGACTCGCGCGTTAGCCAACTACGCCACCGAGGCAGGTTTTTATCCTATAGATATTCAAATTGCACGTCCTCTATCAGCACACGATTAATAAACTAAATTAAATCTAAAACAGACTACACCAAGCCCCCTGGCCGTTAATTTATCATGGTGTAAAGGGAGACACTAATTTCACTTATGATACATTTTTTCAACCTTACCGTGGATCGAATCCAGGGCTCCTAGCTCATATATCTAAATATACTTTCGCATATTCATACTTCAAGTCATATGATGTGTAACTTGCCTCTAAATAGGCAAAATAAAACTTTAGTTAAAAACATTGTTCTTTACGGGTGTGGTCAACTTCAGTGGTCTTGGAGTAAAGTGCTCAACCTCATGACCTAATGTTCGTAGGTTCAAACCCAGTTGGATATGACGGATTTTTCTTGAACGATAAGATTCGTAGCACAACTTCCTACGGGGGGGAAGTAAAACCGTCGGTCTCATGTCGATTGCGGCATGGGAAATAACTATAGAAGCTATGTGAAAATACCTTTACTGGTAAAACTGATAGGTTCTTTCACTCTCGCTCGTAGAAATTCGTGTGTGCTTATACAATCAAGAGGTTTAGAAAGTGCACGTTAAAATATCTCAAATAAAATATATTTGATAATTTGACGCTGCTCTTTTACTTTGTACCAAGAGAATAAATAGAATGATTGATAACTGAGTGCTGGGAGAGATATTTGTGAACAGTAGGGATGAACAATAAGTCCTGATTCGGTGGTAGTATGGTCTAAGGCGTAATTCTCGCAATAGAAGATCGACGATGATTGGGAGATCATAGTTGGATCCCTGCCGGGTTTGTTTGGAGGGGTTTTTCAAAATAGTGTTCCACTCTCCCTCCATGCAAATGAGGATACACTTCCTCTAAATTCAACCTTCCTATTCCCTTACTCATTTGAGTAATTAGTACATAGGCTTGTAACCCGAACGGATTGTAAACGCGGTGCTAAAAAAATAAGTATATATAATGGTCGCCAATGACTGTAATCAAAGCTAATATTTAACTGTAACTGAAATGTTTTGCTTTTCTTTTTTTATAAAGGAGATAGGAATGTTTGTCTTGTTGGTAGAAGTGAAGGCTGTTAGATGAAATTGTCCAGATTGCCGTCAATGATGAACCTTCTAAAGAGACTTCTTAATAATAAAAATAAATACAAAACTTGCCAAGAGAAATATCCCAGACGAATTATAGAGCTTAATAATGACGGTTTTTGTGATACACAAGTAGTCCAGATTGCTCATCGATCAATCGCAAAAAAAAAAAAAATGTTAACGATACTTTACAGTCCAATTTTTTTTTTAGAAAGGGCTTTATCCGACAGCTAGAAAAACTACTAGTTTGAACGCCAAATTATGTGATTTGCGGCTATCAGTTGTGGTAGATAATATCAATATCTATAGAATAACAATAACAATATGGTAAAATTTATCATTGTTTGCAGCAAAAAGTTTGTGTTTTTTAAAAAGGTCCGGCTATAAAAGTTGGACTTAATTATTATCCTCTATAAAAGCAGGTCCCATACCTTACTAACATCAAGCTCAAACATTCAGTAAAAATCACCGCTACAATCCCACAAAATAAAACGTTAAAATATATTATTATACGAGTAACATATGAAGGAGAATTAAATATTAGATTATTTAAAGGTAAGAAGAAAATTCTAGTGGCTGAAAGAGGGTGCAGAGGGCAGGGTGCGTGGGCGGTCTAAGTTCACTGACAAAATATATGGACCTGTCGTAAGACAGAACACATAATAAATAATGATATTATATTTAAATGTTTTCTTATCTTGAAGGAATGGTTTACTAAGAGGAAGTAAGCTGTCAATCCCATGTTGATTGTGGCATGTAAAAGAACTTTGTAATATCTTTCCCCAACATATTGATTGAACCTTTCATGCTCGCTCATAGAAATTATGTGCGGAAGGCAAAGAGGAACCACCACCCTTCCTGAGCCCCCCTTGAACACGGGATTTATACCAGATGGTGCAGACAGTGTAGTCCCTTTTACGTCATCCAGGAACAAGGCAGGCATACAAAAATAAACAACATAAAGAGGGGGGGGGGGGAAAAAATGCNGCCGATAGGACAATAAAAAATATATATATTATTACATAATATATTTGCTCCTGGTTCCCTGCAATCCATTTAGCCTTTTATCTCAAAACAAATAAAGGAATAACCTGATAATAAAGACTAATCCCGGGATCGAGTAAAAATAGATATATATGAGACAGTCGAAACCATCAAATCAGAAGATAATTATTTAAGTGTAAATATAAGTTTTAATGTATAACCAAATTAAATACATATATTATATACACGTCAGAACGACTAAAAAAGGACAAAGATATTTAATACAAGTCGAAAGGACTCTGAATGTTTAACAAACATTTCCTTATAAAAGACTGAATAATTACCATACTATCCCTCACAAAAGGACTCTGAATATTTAACATCCTTTACTTTATAAAGACTGAATATTTAACATAATATTCTTTATAAAGGACTCCGAATATTTAACAAACTTTCCTTGGAAAAGATCCTGCATAGTTAATATAATATTACTTGTAAAAGGACTCTGAACATTTAACTATCTTTCCTAGACAAAGACTTTGCATAATTAACGTAATATTTCTTATAAACGGACTATGAACATTTAGCCATATTTATTAGCCAAATACTTTGCATAATTTACATAATACTCCTTATAAAAGGACTTTTAACATTTAACTATCTTTCCTAGCCAAACACTTTGCATAATTAACATAAAATTCCTTATAAAAAGGACTCATAACCTCTAAATATATTTCTTAGCAAAATACTATACATTATTAACGTAATATTCCTTAAAAAGGACTCTAACATTTAACGATCCTTCTTAGCAAAAGACTTTGAGTATATAACATAAAATTCCTCATAGAGAACTATAAATATTTAAATTATACTATTAGCCTAAAAGGAATTTTGAATTATAAATACCGAAAATTAATTTAGACCTTACATTTTACACGTATATATGCCCTGGATGTATATCCTGCCAAGAGTGCTCTGACCTCCTGACAGTATTTATCCTATATCAATTGCTCAGAGAGGGGGTAAGTAGGGGATACACACACAAAACATACAAAGAGAGCAGATAAGGGGAAGGGGTGGTAGCGGGTGGAGAACATGCGACGAGAGAGAATCCTGGATCCATCCAGAAACGTCTAGTAGCTTCGGCAACCCTCTATCACCGGAACATCGTACTCGCGACCACGCGGTGTTGATGCGCCTCCAGGCCTCGCACTTGTCTGTCATAACAACACGTTCGCGATAGTCGGTTGCGTAGCCTGGGAGATAGCCAACTTGGGACGTAAACAGTGTAATGGGCCTCGGTGTGTTTAGGACATTGTACTATTTCGGTTGTGGCGGGATAAGACTAGTAATGGTTTAGTGTCCAGTTTTTTTGAAATACAACGTTGTAGATCATCATAAGACGTTACAACAGTACTAACCAACCGAAAGGCAGAGTAGATGCGAAAAAAAATTTACAAACATCAAATGCCTTTTAAAGCTATTTGGAGCATTTTTTTAACGGTTACTATGGCAGGAGCTTACAGCACTTCCTCTAAAATTCCAAGAATTCACATGGATCAGAGTAAATTTCATCATAATTTATTGTATGAACAAGTGACCCGCCTCGAGGGCGTAGTTAGCTAACGTACTAGTTTCATGTTGAGCTAAACTGCCGAGTACGGGGAGCTCGAGGTTCGAATCTCGATCGGGTAAACTGGGAGGGGGGGGGTGTTTCATAAATGGTTTTCCACTCTCACTCCACGCAAATATAGGTTAACTTCCTCTTTATTCAACCTTCGCAATTACTAGTCCATTAGAGTGATTAGTACTTAAGCGTATAACACAAACGATTATTATGACGCGGTGCTTAGTAAGTATGTATTGGATGAACAAAAGTTTTAATATAAGATTCATATAAAAAATCAATTAGTTAACATAGAATTGAATAGTATAATACTTAACTAAAAAAAATTATTTTGAATATATTTCCATGAAAAGCAGTGCCGGGATGGCGTTCCCACGTGTCCTTACTCCAGTACACCCCTACCCCACACATGTCATAATTATTATATTTATTTGTTTACTCTATTCATTTATACTATAAAAGTTGTGTATTTTTTTATTTTACTGGTTGTGTAACATCAATATATCTTACCACCCTAGTTGCAATGTTGATTTTGTTGTCATTAAAGTAACTAGTCTATATAGTTCATTTGAACCTTAAATTATCTAGTCAGTCCGACCCCTGTGCTGTGAAAAATATTATATTTAGTATTCATGAACCTACAAAACATTGAAATTATTCTACATAAATAGCATAAAATTACCAAAAATATTTATTTTAAATATGAAAAATATCACTTAAAAATCCAAAATGACAAAAAAAATGACAAGTTAATAACATATTAAATATTACTTTACATGACCAGGAGATCATGAACAAAACTTAAGTGCATATAAGTATCATCGGTGATGTGTCAAAACAAAAATTAACATTATTAGCACCGCGTCTTACTACCCGTTCGAGTTATGAGCATTTACGCTCATGTGTAATGGTAGGGTGATTGTGAGATGAAATGGAGGACCTACAGTTTAACGTGGAATCCGAACCACGGATGGAGGCCCGGCATTCCCCACATTCACAAGATGTCTTGTCAGAGGTGAAGTAGGGGTTGGGTAGTCAGACAAATCTGTGCCGGGACAGAGGATTGAACCCCGGCCGCCAGCACAGAAGTCTGACACCCCTAGACCGCAAAGCAAAAAAAAACATGATTATATTATCAAAACCCTTGCCCTCACAACTACTCTTAATGTAATAGAGATGGGAAAGATTTGAAATTGAAGTATGAAATAATGACCGCATCTACATGGCTGGGTGTAGAAAATAATACAGGCAAAAAATACTTTTGTAAGACCTGATCAGGATTTGAACACGGACCTTCTCGTCACCGTTAAATTGGGGGTGCGTGGAATGTGACTTTAGGACAGTACTTTTACAGCTTTTATATCAAAATTTATTTGGCCAAAATAAATCAAATATTCCTCCAATATAAACACGAAGTTTAACTTTCTTCACATGGAGATATCAACAGTTGTTGAATAACTGTCATAAGCATAGCAGCACTAGATTATTTTTATTATTATTATTATTATTACTACTATTAGCACCGCGTCTTACTACCCGCTCGGGTTATACGCACTTACGCTCATATGTAATGGTAGGGTGATGGTGAGATGAAATGAAGGACCTACAGTTTAACGTGGGATCCGAACCACGGTGGAGGCCTGGCATTCCCCACATTCACAAGATGTCTTGTCAGAGGTGAAGGAAGGGTTTGGTAATCAGATAATTCTGTGCCGGGACCGAGGATTGAACCCCGGCCACCAGCACAGAAGTCTGACACCTTACCCCTAGACCGCCAGGTCACCAGCAGCACTAGATGATAAACTTTTTAAATGAAGATAAAAAGTTGTCGTTAAATTCCAGGACACCCTTGACTGATATTCAACAACTGATGCTATTTATTTTGGCAGAAAAAAAAGGTTTGCTATAAAAACTACAAATACAATATCCTTTTCTCGCCTCCCCTACAGTCCTATTTTAAACCTGAGTTTACGAGCTTTACACGAAGATGGCGTGCTCCCTAGCGTGGATCTTTTAAAATAAATCAAGTACCCAGTTGAGCGTCACGGATCGATTAGAAAACCAAGTGCACAATTTGTTTTCCGTCAGCCCATGAGACTTAGCACGAGATTGGTTTGTGAGTGGAAGCCATCAATTTGATGGTTGTTTGTTTTGAGTATACACCATTCGAAAAGTAATTTCCTAATGGACAAGATTGTTTACCCACCTCCCTCCTCCTCTGCCACATCCTCTTATCCACCTTAACAATCGCTTTTGTCTCAATATTCACCTTCATCTTATTGAAAATGAGAAGAGTGGAGTGGGTATATCTTTTTTATTTTTCTAGAGACTTTCTGTTTGTTAAGATCGTTTGACAATGAGAATTACTAAGATTATTTGAGTCTATAGCCTTTTTGCGGGGGATTTAACATATTTGGGAGTAGGGGGGCATCTTGGAAATTATATCAAGTAGCAATGTCTCAGTTTACGCCGATCAAATAAGGAAGCCGGCGTCCGCTTGACCTGGGTGTGTCATTGGTTGGGATTATCTGACCCTCTGGCTTGACCGGGTATATTATGTTCTGCCAGCCGATGTTGTCTCTACAATAAGTACAGACAAAATAATAAATTTTATTAAATAGACATGTCATATCTTTATTTGCAGTGTTCAATCGGAACACATTAGTAAAATTAACTAGTAGAACTAGATTTAAAAATTAAAATTCTAAAAAACGACATTGTGTACTGAAACATAAGATAAAATCAAACTATCGGGATATAAAAAGAACAGTGTGTGTATATATATTTAATTGTCTACAAAATTTTTAAGGTGTTCAAAATCAAAGTGCTTAGGAAAATATTTGGTCAAAAAATGGATGAAATTAGTTGGGAGGACAGGAGGCTACATATTGATGAGCTGCATACCGTGTACTCATCACCAGACGTTATTAGGCTAATAAAATCTCGCAGGTTACGGTGGGCGGTTCATGTAACGCGAATGGGAGTATATAGAACCGCGTTCAAGGTATTTATTGGCAAACCCAATGGGAAAGACCACTGGGAAGACCCAGACGCAGATGGGAGGATAACATTTGGATAGACCTTAGAGAGATAGGGTGTAATGAGATAGACTGGATAGAATTAACTCAAGATAGCGATAAGTGGCGTACTTTGGTAAGTGCAGTAATGAACTTTAGAGCCCCTAATGCCATAGAGTAAGTAAGTACAACGCATATGCTTGTCTAGTTATAGGATACTACATTTAAGCTCCATATATTAATTAATTTACCTTAACAATGGTAAATGAAAATCACAAAATAGCATGTTTGTACCCTTATTACTCGTGAACTGTAATGATTTTAATTAATTTAATCACTGTTTATAGCTCATAATTATACATGGTGCGATAAAATGTTTACTCTCGAATGATCTAAGCTGCTTCAATAAGTCCATAATTGTGTGTACACTACTTTTACCCAGAAAGGTAGAAGCCTTACCAGGACATATCGCAATTATTCTCCTTATTCTTATGTGGGTCTCTCCTGAGACATATATCAACAGGGACGTCTTTCATTTTCCTCGTTGCTTAGGGTCTTCTCTCATGATTTTTTAGCTTCTTCCCGTCTTGATATCTGTTAGCATTACAAACCATCTATTTCCTCTTTTTCCCACCAACTTCTCCTCCATGATCCTCTTCATTAAACAATCCCTACGTGGTGTGTGGCCCAACCGATTTGTTTTTCTCATCTTTATCATACCTTTCAGGCTCCACTTCTATCATAACCTTCTCAACACCTTCTCATTCCTCACCCTGTCTATTTAGTTCACCTTCTCCCCAATTCTCCACAGCCACATTTCAAAATCCCTCCAAATACCTTTGTTCCCCCTTTTCTGATTGTCCTCGTCTCAGATCCATAATTCACCACTAGTAAGCTGCACAATAGTGAAACCATTCAAAGCAGGTTTGCTTCCTATCGAGGTAAAGATAAGGTACCTCTCTCAACCTCATTTGAAAAAAATCTAGTAGTTATTCCAACTCTAGACAATGATACTTGGGGACAGACAAATAATAGAAACAGACTCTCAACCTTACGGTGGAGGGGAGGGTGGTTCACCACGCTTCTCTTGCCAGCTTGAGTCCTTCAACACTGGGCTTCGCTAGTGTCACTGCTGGGTAATAATAAGACTGAACGTAGTGATCCTAGTGGTGAAGAACTCAAGATGCCGAAAGTTAGCGCAGCCATTTTAACCTGGAGATTGAGTATATATTATTTACCTGTGGACTTGCGATATCAACTTTGTGAAGATTTCATTCTGGGATCATCAAGGATGCTACATAATAAAGCATTGAGACGCGTCGCAGGCGTTTAGAAATCCCGCATTATTTAATAGGTGATTCGATTTTTCTTTAATATGGTTTTTAACGTCTTTTTCAACAAAATGCATACGAAAAATTATTAGTAGTATTATAATCAGTTAAAAAAGTTTAAATGATGAGTTTAAAGCGTTTATTTTGTTAAAGAATTAGACGAAGCTTCATGTGAAAATGTGTATTTCTTAATTTAAAATAAGGTTAAAATATTTTAAGATAATTTGGGATTGTTTCATTGGGTTTCTTGTTAGTTATAACACACGTTTTTAAAACTAATTTAACTGAAGGTTTAAAAATTTTAACTGGTCAGAACATTCTAAACTTCCGTAACACTTCCCACTGCTTTCACGTGTAGCAAACTTAACACCATAATGTTTACGTTACGTAACGTAAAGTATTTTCTCGGGTTTAAACGTAAGCCATCATGATGCCCTTAGCTTAACGTTGACGTAACTTTCAATTGCCGTAAGAGTTGGCCATGAATACTCTTCGGTGGCCGAGTGGACTAACGGGCTACTCTCGTGTTGGACTAGACTGCCGAGGACAGGAATATTGGGGTTTTATCCCAGTCGGGTGTACTGGGTGTATTTTTTCTAAATGGTTTCCCAGTCTCCCTCCACCAAAATATGGGTGCACTTCCTCTAAATTAGACCCTCCTAATATATAACACATTAGGGTAATTAATACATATAGCATAACCAAAATGGGTAGTAAGAAGAAGTGATAATAAAAAAGTTGTCCAGAAGAAAGCTTTTACGTTAATCTACGTTACGTTACGTTAAGTTAAGGGTACCATGGGTTCCTGTCTCACTTGTTTGCCAATCATGCCGCGCGAAATGTCAACACTGCTCTTTCGTAGACCTACTTTATTTATGGTGTGAAGATGACTTCTTAGGTATAGCCCGTTTGTCCGAAACTCGTGGACACTAACCAAAACGTCATGCACTTTTCTTACATTATTATTATTATTATTATTAGCACCGCGTCTTACTACCCGTTCGGTGTACACGCACTTACGCTAATGTGTAATGGTAGGGTGATTGTGAGATGAAATGGAGGACCTACAGTTTAACGTGGAATCCGAAACCACGGTGGAGGCCTGGCACTCCCCATATTCACAAGATTTCTTATCAAAGGTGAAGGAAGAGTTTGGTAATCAGATAAATCTATGCCGGGACCGATGATTGAACCCCGGCCGCCAGCGCAAAAGTCTGACATCTAACCCCTAGACCGCCAGGTCACCCACTTTTCTTACAAATTATTTTGTAGGTCGCTTCCATTACAGATATTTGAAGCCTAACTAGCCAACTGCTCGAGTTACATTTACATTTTTTTTATCACCTTGTCTTACTACCAGTTCGGGTTATACGCTTATGTACCTAATTACACTAAGGGATTTAAGGATGAAAACGGTTATATTTTTAGGAATTGTACCCGCATTTGCGTGAAGAAAAATAAAGAAAGAGTTAAAACCCATTTTGGGAAAAAACTACTCTCAGTAAACTCGACTAAGTTTCGAACCTCGGTCTTCCCGTCACCGGCAGTCTATTCATACTGCGAGGGTAGCGCTTTAGACCATGCATCCGCCGAAGCGGAATACATTTAAGTGAATAATCTGTTTACAAACAGTAACACATTTTTCTTCCATTGGTTATTTTCTTATTGTTCGAGCTGTAATATTACGTGAATCCTGATCATACGTTATATTTATTTACGTTACTTGAAAATTAAGTTTACCGTGATCCTAACATCATTCATGGTAAGGTCGAATGCGTAGTGCTGCGTGCTTTGTATCAATCAAACCATCGGTTCAAGAACATCTTCAAAATGTATAATCACAGTTTTAATAGTTTCTGTCTTAGCTGTTGTGAACTTTCAGACGAAATCCAGAAGTTTTTTTTTTTTTTAGGAGTTCAGAATATTGACCAGCCCATGAGCTGATTGTTAGATCACTGTAATCTAATTCAGAAATGATTCAACCAGCAGAGTGAAATTATCCAGAAAAATGTTACACTCACTCAACCAGTGGTGCACATTGAAACTTCACTGGGGAAGGGAGAAGGTATAAAATAGATCAAAGTATTTATTTATGCAAGCTACTACAGGAGAACGCCAACCATCTGAATTAATTTATGACAAAGGTTGTTTGGATAGTCGGAAATTCGGGTAGTAACATCAAGGAAAACAACTTTCTTATCCACTAAAATAATAATAATAATAATTAGCACCGCGTCTTACTACCCGTTCGGGTTATACGCTTTTAAGTAGTAATTACTCTAATGAATTAGGAATTGGGAAGGTTGAATTTAGAGGAAGTAAACCCGCACTTGCGTGGATGGAGAGTGGGAAACCATTTAGGAAAAACCACCCCCAGTTCACCCGATCGAGATTCGAACCTCGATCTCCTCGTCCTCGGCAGTCGAGCTCAACACGACTGGCGCGTTAGCCAACTACGCCACGGAAGCGGGTTCTCATCTATTGGGAGAGTGACGCGCTAAGCCAGAGGTCGGCAACTGATTGGACTAGAAAATTACATCGGGATAATCACCTAGCTCAAAGATACTAAGGATGCTTTCCAACAAAATTAATATATTTTAATGTTTAAAGAATTATAATTTAAATTAAATAAGCTGATAAACATTTATAAAAATACATATAACTTTATCTAACTATTTTATATAATAATAATAATAAAATATATATTAAATTATTTATAGCAATTGTACTCATTGGTCATGATTAAAGCCTAATGTACCCCCACGATAAAAATTTCTCCATCTGACAGGTTAAACGTCAGGTAAGCAAGAAGAAAATTTACCCCAGTCATCTCGAAAATTTCCCGGAACCTTTGGTTCTCCGCTACGTTTTGTTCTCTTATCATTTTGGCAATTTTTCCTTGAGAGCTGCTTGTGTACCCCTTCAAAGTTGCGCACCTACCCCTGGAGGTATGCGTACCATAGTTTGAGAGCCACTGATTTTCAAAATAATCATTCACTATGGTTTATAACATTCGGGGTCGTTTAGTCGTTGAATCACTTTGATAATTAATTAAAAGCTCACGAAACTATTAAGAAAAAAGGAAGAGATACTAATTATGTTTCCACACATTGATCGAGGATTGAGGAAGGGAGGAATATAAGAGGGTTACCATTCTTTGTTTTACGATAGTTTGGTACTTATTACTTGAATTTTGCATCAAGCATGGGGTGCGAGTGTACCCCCTTAAGCACCGATAGCTGCTCCACTATTTATTATTTTATTTATATTATACAGAATACAACTGGGCCGCAAATTTTAAGTCTCACTTAAAGGACATGAAACCTTTGTGCCGGCCTCGGTTGTGACCAAAATTACCTTATTTAGTCATAATCGGTATTTATATTAACATCCATTAATGTTGCCAGCCTGTGTCCTGGGTCAGTTTTTTTTTATTCAATACCTATATATTTCTCACTACTGACTTTCTGGTCCTGTCTTAGCTTCACATGCGTTATAATCTAACTTAGGACTAGGACAGGCACAACATCCAGCCCCCGACCGTAAATTTATCAATGGGAAAGGGTAAACCCACATTTCACCAATGATACATTTTTCGGTCATTCCGGGAATCAAACCCGAGACCCTCCTTAGCTCAGTATACCTACACGCTACCGACTGAACAAAGGTATCGTATCGGTAATTTTATAAGAAACCTAAATAGTTAAATAAGAATATTTACACTCTACTTATTTTTTTGTATTTTCTCTATAAAGGTTAGGGCATAAGTTCTTAAGGAAATATTGAATTTAAATAATAAGATATATAGACAAAAAAACACAGTAGAGATGAGAATCAGAGGGTGACCGTGGGACCTTTGATAAGTTGATCATCCTATAGGGGCACCGATAATTTGCATACTCGTGCCTCATAGTAGAGCACGCAACCACCTAAACTTGTATTTTAAATAATAACAACCACCTAGTAGACTTATTTTTTGCTAACTTGATGATAGCTATTTAGACTCAGATTCAAGTCAAGGACCACTGGTGTACTAACCGAAAGCTGGTCTGCCTCCATCTTGGTTAATATAATTGATCGTCTTCTTGACCGGGCTCCGTTTGTTATTTAGTGATTCATTATTATTTTTACTGGCCATTACATGATTTTCAAAATAATTAACCAATGATGGATAAGGTGACGCGTACTCACAATTATGTTGAGTATTGTAAGATTCTGGCAGGAAGAGACTTTTAGAAAATATAAATACATTTTTTTTGAAGTTAACATTGATATAATTATACTAGGTTATCTTTGTTATTTTATATTCATTGATAGTACCTATACCACAAACAGTAAGAGTCAGGAGGAAATATGACAAAATAAATGGGAGAGTGGACAATTATATAACATGATTAAGAATACGACAGGTCAATTACTTTTGTTATTGAAATTAAACCCCCAATGCGCCCTGCCCTCTGCCCCCTCTTTCAGCAACCAGTATTTTCTTATTTACTTCAAATCATCCAGTGTTTGAATCCTCCTTCATCCAAAGCTCCTCTTTCGCTCGATCCTTCCTTATATGACGTCGTGCAGAAGACAGTTCCTCCTAAGGATATGTCCGATCCAGTTTGGTTTGTACCGAAGAATCACATCCAAAATGGTTTACTTCTCACTCACTATTCTTAAGACGGCTTAATTTGTCTCCCTGTCTGTCCGCGTACCTTATCAAATCTTCTCCAGAACCATATTTCAAAGATCTCCAAGTATTTCTTTTCCATCTTCCTAAGAGTCCAATTTTCAGCTACATACAGTGCGATGCTCAAAACGTATTATCAACCATTATTGACGTATGGTTGGTATGACGTATTTAAATATGCCGCAGATTGCAAAGGTGAGGGTTCTGAGAGGTATTGAAAATGTTACAAGGAGAAAGAGAGGACAAGAAACGAAATAAAAATAGGGATAGTTCAAAGGTTATATCATTAAAAGAGACGCTGAAGAGGAAAAGGTTGCAGTGGTTAGGGCATTTGATGATAATGGAGGAAGAGAGAGAAAGTGCCTTAATAAGCTCTATAGAGGAAGAGTTAAGGTACAGGACCTATTGGAAGATCACGGGCAAAAGGGATGTACCAAGTGCAGAAAGACGTGGAGATTAAATGAACGAACTGGTTAGACGGATCAGGTTGTGCCAGATGACACACAAAGAAACGTCCAGTAATTATGATGGTAGTATGATGATGATGATGATGATGATGATGATGATGACCTATGTATAGAAAGTGACATCTGCAGATGACATGAAATTTACGTAAGAATACGTGAAAGTAGATCTAGTAGCGTTTCTTTTTGTCAATAAGGAAGGCTATTCTATCAAAATTACCCGCCTCGGGGTCGTAGTTGACTAACTCGCTAGTTTTGTATTGAGATATAGGCCTACTAATGAGGACGGGGAAATCGAGGTTCGAATCTCGGTCGAGTGAACTGTGGGTGGTTTTTTCTAAATGGTTTTCTACGCAAATACGGGATCCCTTCCACTAAATTCAACCTTCCCAATTCCTAATCCATTAGCGTAATTAGTACTTAAGCGTATACCCCTAACTGGTAGTAAGACGCGGTGCAAAATAAAAAATGTATCTATGAAAATAGGGCTGCAGGTTTGTTCTGTCCAGATGAGTTTCATCGACTTACTGTATTTAAACTTTATTATGTGGTTGTTGTTTTTTAAAGCCGCGTGTTTTGTCATCTATACGGAATGTCCGCATTGATTTACTCTGATGGGTTAGGGAGGAGGAATGTAAAACTTAGAGCAAATCTAATAACTGCACTTGCGTAGAAAAGCAGGGAAACTATTCAATGTAAAACACACCCTCAAAACATCTGGCAAGAATTTGAACCCCCCTGTCCCCAGTCACAAAAAAAAAACAGACGGGTCTGGTAGTCAGTCCGTAGGCCCACAAAAGCAAGTAAAGTTGTATCGTAAAGTATGTTGTTGTTTTTTATTTGAGATACTTAGCGTTCACTTTCTGAAACTATTGATTACAAAGATCCAGCCCTCAAAAGTTAATTCCCCGCGGTGAAACCCACTTCAGAGCCCGCCTGCTCTAGCGCGCTACTCTCGCAGTAGACTATACTGCTGATAACGGGGAGATTGAGGTTCGAATCTCAGTTGGGTGTAGGCCTACTTAGACAGGGGTATTTTACAAAATGGCTTTCCACTTCCCCTCAACGCAAACGAGGATAAACTCCTTCTAAATATAGCCTCCCCATTCCTTAAAACCATTAGCGTAATTTGTACACAAGCGTATAACCCAAACGGGTAGTAAAACGCGGTGCTTAGAAAATATTGAAATGGAAAAACCCACATTTCACCATTTAATAATTTTTCAGATATCTCAGAATTCAAACCCGGGAGACTTATCTCAGAAGGCAGACATGCTAAGAACTGGGCTAAGGTGTCTGTCTGACTAGTGTAATGATACCAAGGACAAATGAGATGGTAAAAGCGTACAAGCGTGTTAGCTTTAAAGCTAATCTACTTCCCTCCTGGCGTAACATAACAGAGGAAATGGACCGGAGCCTTCAAACAATCATCTGAGGATCTTCCGGGAAAAAGCGTTTGTCCCATGATGTCTGGCTTTATGAATGAGGCTGGGGTTTAAATCCTGTGTAGGTGTATTTTTTTTCTAGCACCGCATCTTACTACCCGTTCGGATTATATGCAAAAGGAATAATTACGCTCATCTGTTATAGATGAAGAAGGTTGAATTTATAGTAATTATACCTGCATTTTCGTGGGAGTGAGTGTGGGAAAACATTTAGGGAAAACCCCATTTAGTACAGATGCCTTAAACCATGCAGTCACTAAAGCAAGTTTGGGTGCAGCAGGATAATGTTTTTGTAAAATGGTTTTACCGTTCTCCCTTCACACGAATAAAATCTTCCCACTTAAGACGTAAGATACAAGTCACTGAATAAAATGTTATGTTAGGTAAAGTTATGTTACATTATTCTCAAGATCATTCACCATGCGATCTAAATATAATCAACAGACCTTGAGCTAGCATCACGTATCACTCAGTCATGTAGAAGGGCAAGAACTGAGAGTGCGAAGTATTGTTTAAAAAAAGATTAAGCTAACCCCCACCCCCTTGATGAGGGAGGTTAAATGGGTCAACATGACCACGGTGGGATACCCCAAAACTACTTCAACTGGGTCATGTTTTACACAACTACGTTTGACAAATACAGTTTCTTGGAAATTACTGTAAGGTTACAGGGAAACCACAAAACAAAATACTATTTGGCAATTATATGATGTCTAACACCTTGGCCCGGTCGGTAACGTGTCTCTCAATTGAATCAACGGTCCGGGATTCAGTTCTTGATATGTTATCATTGGTGAAATGTAGGTTTCTCCTTTCACAGTGATGAATTCATTGCCAGGGGTCTGGCTGTTGTGTCTCTTAGATTTAATGTAAAGTAAGGGTAAGTTGGAGAGACTAGAGACTGAACTGCATGGCCTGCAGAAATATAGAGAGTCCCTGAAGAAGGAAAGGGAAAAAGAAATTAAAATATTACAGGAGGTATTTAAGTTGTGTGATATAATAGTCGGTGGCCTGGTGGTCTAGGGGTAAGGTGTCAAACTTCTATGCTGGCGGCCGGGGTTCAATCCTCGGTCCCGGCACAGATTTATCTGATTACCAAACCCTTCCTTCACCTCTGACAAGACATCTTGTGAATGTGGGGAATGCCAGGCCTCCACCGTGGCTCAGATTCCACGTTAAACTGTAGGTCCTCCATTTCATCTCACAATCACCCTACCATTACACATTAGCGTAAGTGCGNAATCACCCTACCATTACACATTAGCGTAAGTGCGTATAACCCGAACGGGTAGTAAGACGCGGTGCTAATAATAATAGTATAATAGTCGGTCAAAAAGTGGACGTTAAATTTTTTTGTTAATCGTATGGCATTACTGACCGGGAGGGACATGACATCTAGGTTCAGTCGCCTGTATGTAGACTATTAGCCGCTCTGATGGCACTGAACGTTGACCAGGGAACACTATAAGAGGTTGTCAACACGTCATACCCTCAAAGAGATGTTGTGATGATAGTTATTATAAAGTTGTGGAGGCGGTGTGTCTCTTAAACCCAACTTAAGCCTAATTTACCTACCCCTGACAACCGTAGGGATAGTTCCCCTTTAGTAAATGATTGTGATTTGTTAATGAAATTCTTTATCTTATTTTGCCCCTTGGAAAGAGAAATATTGTTATTGTAAAAAAAAAATTGTATTCAAGATTTTAATAAACGTCAACGTTTCATGACCATGAAACTTAAAAAGTGGTTTTCTCGGTGCGGTCTGTCTGTCTGTCTGTATCTTGCTCGTACTAGAGGCAAAAGCAATTTTACCAATTGGACTAAAACTTGGTATCTCAGATTTTCATAAGTTTTCTACGGGGAATCTTTGGTATTAAATATCTAACCTTAAAATTAGGGGTAATTTACTAAAGGGCAAAAGTAGAAAGAATCTGTTTTTCTCCAAATTTGCTTTAACTATTTTGATTAAATTTTGTGTCTAGTCACTATTTATCACTACAAACAAAATGGAAACTCTCACTTTCTCATGAAAATATATTTTAGTGTAGTTTACAGATATGGAAATTTCCAAATTTGATCATATCTTCGCAACTAGTTCCTATACGAACTAACTTATCATTATAAAATTGTTGTACTATTAAAAATAAACCTCTTTTTTATTTTAAATATATTTTTAAAAAAACCAATAGTTCCTGAGTCATAAGCAAACATAAACATATTTTTATGAAGCAAATTGAAATTGATTCTTGTGCTCTTTGGGCAGTAATAATAATAATAATAATAATAATGAGAACTACGCCTGCTTTTTTGCCTAGAGCAAAAAAAAGGCAGGGGTAATGTATGCGTTGTCAAATAATTCAAATATTTTAATAATATATTTACATCACATATTGTATTTAAAAAAATAGTTATTTATAAACTTTGCTTTTTTATAATAAAAATCATTATAAAAAGTATATGTTAATACTATAAATTACATTTTAAAACGTAGAAAATTAAATTTATGAATTATTTACCTTTACTATTAAATTAAGGTAAATTTTAGTAAGATTATTTTTAAAATAATGAATTAAATTTGGGAGTATTGTTTACACGTTTATATTCTTAATGTTTTAAAATTAGTTTATAAGAACTTTAATCAATTCTATTAATGTAAATTGTATTACGATTATTTTGAAAGTAGTTAATTAAATTTAGGAGTATTGCTTAACACAATTAAATTATAAATGTTTTAAAATTAATGTATAACAATTTTAATCCATTAAATTTAGGTAAATTTTTGTAGGATTGTTTTAAAAGTAGTTAGTTAAATGTAGGGGCATTGTTTAACACATTTACATTCTAAATGTTTTACATGTTTAAAAGAGATGTTCCTTTTTTATCATTGTTTCTGTAAGAGTATATTATTATTATTTTATTTTTTGCGGAATGTTTCTTCAATAATGTATCTATGTATAATATTATTTTGGTTTACAAATCTAACTAGTTTAAGATAAAGGCTGTGTAGTGCACCATACAATTTATCTGTAGTAAATAATAATATTAAAACTGCAAAAATATTAACCTTAACTCCTGTTTTTCTTCCATCAAACTGTCGACGTACACGGTGGAGAATCAAATCTTAAAATAAATTCCAAGTGAAAGCAAGGTTCAAAAGTTTAGTAATTGTTACGAAATTGTTAATTTACCTCACGCTTGTTTTAGTCAAAATGACCACTAATTATTTATTATTACAGTCATGCTATACATTTTTATCGGGAAATCCAGGCGAAAACAAAAGAATGTTAGAAACTTGTATGGATGTTCAGTTCGAGTGTATACAATTACATCGCGTGTTCATTACATCGCGTTTATGGTACAAATACATTTCAGAGCCATCACGTTGCGTTTACTCCCACCTTTCCACACACAGATAACCCTACTCTGACGTACAACCAATAGGAATGAAGGGTCAACTGACTCCACTTGGGAGGAGGAGAGTTTATAGCTTGCCAGAAATCTAATGTCCTTAAAAAAACTTGGAGATTTGAATTTGTAAATTCAAGTTGCTGTGGTGCAATGAAAAGCAAAGATGAAATTATAAAATAAGAATATGATCTACAAATTAAAAATATACCTTTTTATCTAGAGTTTTTTTTTCAGAGAAGAAGAAAACAAAATTATGGTGTATTTATTTTAGGAGTGTTATTAATCCATTTGCCTAGGTGGTTCGGTCAAATTGATGTTTATTTAAGTTTTGAATCCGTTACACTATTCTTTCAACCAGTCCCACCTTCAAAGTGAGAGTCAGAGGTGAGAGACAGACACACCATCCTTTCAACCAGTCCCACCTTCAAAGTGAGAGTCAGAGATGAGAAACAGGCACACAATCCTTTCAACCAACCATACCTTCAAAGTGAGAGTCTGAGGTGAGAGTCAGGCACACTACCCTTGCAACCAGCCCTAACTTCAAAGTGAAAGTCTGAGCTTAGAGTCAGGCACACTATCCTAGCAAAAGGCGATGTAATGGACATGCGATGTATTTGTAACGCGATGTAATTGTATATATACGCCCCTTCATTCTTATTGGTTGTACGTCAGAGTAGGGTTGGCTGTGTGTATAAAGGTGGGTGAAACGCTATGTAATGTACACGCGATTTGATGGACATGCGATGTAATGGTGGTCCCCATTCAGTTCATTCCCCTATTTTTCTGACACCTTGCCCGTATTTATACTAGACTAAAAGGTCCCGGATTCGATTTCTGGTTTTGCCGGAAGAGTCAACATTTGTTGAAATCGTGGCTTCCCTTTTAACTATGATGGACTAATGGGTGAGGAACTGTGTCTGTTACAGAATTGAGTTAGTTTGTGTGTGTGTGTGCTTTGGTGGCCAGATGGTCTAAGGCGTCAGTCTCATGTTATACTAGACTGCCGATGATGAGGAGATTGAGGTTCGAATCCAGGTTGGGTGTACTTAGGGTATTTTCCAAAATGGTTTAAAACTATCTCTCTCCACACAAATACTGGTACAATTCCTCTAAATTCAACCTTACTTATCCCTAACTCATTAGTAGAAATTAGTACATATGCGTGTAACCTGAACAGGTAGTAAGACGCGGTGCTATATATATATATAGTAAATCTTGGGTTGATTTAATTCGTCGGTCCAGAAAGTGCATATTAAATACTTCTATTTTTTATAAAACCTTATAAGAGACTCTTAAAATTCCTTTATTACTTCATCCACCATCTTGAAAAACTGTAAATATGAATGATGATGATGATGATGATAAAGAAGATGATGATGATAATAAATGTACACAGATAAGTCATACAAATTACTCCATGTGTACAATATTAATTTTGTATATCTTGGTATACCTTTCATCATTTTAATTTCTTGTCTGTTTTTACCCCCAAACTTCCCTCCAAGTAAATTCCAGTACAGTTTTCTTTGCTGACTTTACTCTTACAGTTCATCATTTCAACTTCTTGGTTATTTCCTACCCAATCCTCTCTCAAAGTAAGTGCCGGTACGATTATATTTTTTTTTAATATCCTCCTCCTCCCACCTCTCCTTTGCTGACACTTGAAATAACCTTGAAATTAGAGTATCAAAAGTATTTTGAACTAATAAATGATCACGTACATGTTTACATTACGTGTTAGTTGTGTTGGGATTATTTTTTTCTATCACAATTGAAGTTCTCATCGGCACCAAAAATAATATACAGTAGTTAGATAATCTGTGTGTGTGTGAGAGAGAGAGAGAGAGAGAGAGAGAGAGAGAGACGATGAGAGAGTGGGTACAGATAGAAGAAAGGAAGGAAGGCGATAGAAGGTGACGTATAAACCGTAGCGTCCCCGAGTGTCCAGTATCAGTCTGTTTGTTCTCCACCAGGCTACCGGTACGGTAACATTTTACCAGTGGCGGTCAGAGAGTTACGTCTCTTTATCTCGTAAGAGAGAGGGACTCTATTTTTTTTTAATCGGGTGGAGCAGTTATCACTGTCAGAATCTTGTCGCATGCGTCTCTTTTATCTGCTGAACAGAACCAACACAAGGGAAGAACGAAACAATTCACAAGAAACCAGACGCTTATTAACAAGTAAGAAGACTTTGAATTATTTCTCTTCTCTATGATTTACTAATTATATTTATTCGTATTTTGTTAGGGTTTTTTTAAAGTTCACCTTTCAGGGTGATAAGATCTAAACGTCATTTTGAAAAAAAAGTTCCACTTAAATTTTTAAATCATTATTTATTATTAAGTCACAACATTATTTTTAAATAATTATGTTTAATCTCGTGTAATTAATTTATTCTAAATTTAGTATCGCTGCTTAATTTTTTTGTTGAGCTGTAACTCGTAAATGATGTGGGATTTTTTTAACGTTATATAGCTTTATATATATATATATAGAGAGAGAGAGAGAGAGAGATAGATAGATAGACGTACATATGTATGTATATATTACGCGTCTAGATTATATCATTAATAGCCTAGAAGTGGAACTCTCAGCCAGAACTAATGTACTGTTGCCCAGGGGACGCCCGAATGTACTAATCTTAGACTAAATCTTTCCCATTTCTCGATGAGATAAGATAATGATGGTAAGTATAAGGATGTATAATCAGTGGAAACACTTAACCCTTTATCTAACCAAACCTTTGTGACCATTAGAGTAATTCCCCCTTAGGGAAAAAAAACTAATATACCAGCCGGGAATCGAGACTGTACCCTTAGGATCGTAGCCAAGTGCACTGACCACTACACCACAGGGCTGTTTGTTTATAGGTATAATGTTAATACTCTTTATTCACTAAAATAATTATTATTAGTGTAGCAATAATTTAAATGGAAACTTTTTGGGTTTAAATGTGTATAAGCCTATAAAAAAAACGTGTCAGTATTTATAAATTTCATGAACATTCTAATTGTATAAATGGCCCAATTAAAGTGACCTTTTTTACATATATTTTGTTATCATTATAAATATTAATTAGTTGTACCCAGATGAAAAATTGAAACTTAAATAAACTCAAGGAAAAACTCCCAAATCTATTTATAATCATTATTTAGAACCTGCTAATTTCACCAATGATTACAAAATAGCAACTGCTCGTTACTTCACAGTAATGAATTTCCCTTGTCATAACTTTCTCAAACGCATCACTGACCACTCGCTTTTTTCCCCCCCATTAATTACCCAACACCTCCCTAATCCCTTTACCCCGCAGGTTAGTGAAAGTTACTTCCAGCGGTCTTTTGGTCTAGTGATCAGACAGTATTCTTACCTACTAATCTAGAGGTCCCGGGTTCGATTCTCGGATGTACTATAGATATTTTTTACAAATGGTAAATGTTCCTATGGTTGCCATGGTCTAAATAATTAGGTATAAGTTGGATTTAATACCCCTACTGGCACCACATAATCATCATAACTATCATCAAAGGTGTCCTGAGGTCAAGGGGTGTTGGGGGTCCGGGGTTCTATCCTCGATCCCAGCACTGATTTATCTGATTACCAAACCCTTCCTTCACTTCTGACAAGACGTGTATTAATCACAACTTGTGAATGTGAGGAATGCCAGACCTCCACCGTGGTTCGGATCCCACGTTAAACTAGTAGGTCCTCCATTTCATCTTACAATCACCCTGCCATTACACATTAGCGTAAGTGCTTACAGCCCGAACGGGTAGTAAGACGGGGTGCTAGTAATAATAATAGTAGTAATAATAAATATCATCACATCCTCTTATCGGGTTGAAGTAACCGCATCTACATGGGAGTCCCGACCTCACAAGATGGTGTATATATCCGCCACTACCACTAGAAGACCAGAAATGTTTAGCAGACAAACCATTGTACCATGCCATAGCAAAGAAAAAAATGAAAGTTCCAGGTCATAAAACTCAGTCATGGGCCTGTAAAGATCTAAATATAATACATGACCACGTTTAATAAAAGTGTTTATACTATTATCTTTTTTTATTTGCTTTTAGCACTCCGTCTTACTAATCTTTCGGGCTATACGCTTTACTAATTACTCTGATGGCTTATAGAGATTAGGTAGGTGATATTTATAGAAAGTGTACCCGAATCTGTGTGGAGGGAGGGTGAAAAACTATTTAGGACAAACCCACCCTCAGTACACCCGTCAGAGATAAGAACCTCAATGTCTGTGTCATCGGCAGTCTAGTCTACTGTGATAGTCGCGCGTTAGACAATGCAGACATCGAAGTTGGTTAGTAATACAATTGTATATCCTAGACCTAAGTTGGAAAAATTTATTAGTAGCAGCACATTATTACCTAAGTGTATTGTCATTATTATATTAATTTATTAGCTATAATAATATTTTGAATCATCAAAGTTATGTCAAATGCTATATTATTATCAAATTACAGTTACAGCGTTGCCACAGTAGGATATTTTTTATTTAATAACGTAAGTATCGCTATTTAACCATAACGATTAAATTTAATTCTTTTGAAATTTTATAAAAACAAAACAAAAAATCAAATTTAGTCAATTGTAATAAACTCTGGTTTCTTTTGAGTTTAGTAACTTTATTACTTTTTTATCGATTTGTATTATTAATACCTATTCAAGTTATATATAATTACACTAAAGGGGTAGTTGATGAGGGAGGAAGCATTTTAGAGGTAATCTACCCTCATTTGCATGGAAGGAGAATGAGAAAACATCAAGGAAACAGGTGACCTGGTGGTCTAGGGGTAAGGTGTCAGACTTCTGTGCTGGCGGCCGGGGTTCAATCCTCGGTCCCGGCACA
>CABFOW010001550.1:0-13491 GCA_902141385.1 Timema californicum
TGTGAGGGTCCAGTAGTTAGCGCTTCCAAGTTTGTTGATAAGCATGTAAATAATAAATGATAAGAGTGTGATACAATAATATCCCAAGTTTGACTGTTTAGGCCAAGTGTATCGTCCCTAGGTCCACTCAGGAAAACAAATAGTGTTTTATTAATACCACGTCTTACTACCCGTTCCGTGTATACGCTTATGTACCAATAACGCTGGTGGTTTTAAGGATGGGGAAGGTTAGATTTATAGAAAGTGTACTCTCATTTGCGTCGAGGAAGAGTCGAAAGCGATTTTTTAATCACTCTTGTTATACCCGATGGAGATTCGAACCTCCCTTCATCGGCAGTTTAGTCTCAAGGCCGATTAAAGGTATATAGTATTTTGGTGTAGTAGTCGATGTTTTAATCTTTTTCCAAGTTGTATACATTTTGACACTAAGGGTGAATGCACTAAGTTCAGGATCTGGCAATAGGTTGGTCTATTTTGTAAGTAATGTGTAGATTTGACCTTGAGTTTAGTAAGTGGACATTCAATGACCAAATAATAAGCCTCACATTCAGGTGCGCATCCTATTTCATATTGTTTTTGAAAACTTTTACAAAGCTTTAATAGTTTTGCACATAATTTCTGTATAATAATTATCATCTTAATTGTGATAACGTAGGTCAAGGTAATTTTATTTTTAAAATATCATTTTTTATGTATTAAATCACCTTTGTAAAAAAAAAAGTTTTTCACTCTCAGGAACTGAAATGAGGAGACTTAAAACAGTAGACTTAGATCCGACACTTCAGCCTTATCCGAATATATGATCATATGTGTGACTTGTGGTCGAGAACATTGAAACATTGGTTTTTGGGTTTTGAACAAACACTTATGGAATACTTAGGTTATTGGTTATTGGCAGACGAGCTGCAAGAAGACTCGCTTCGGTCGCCACGTCGTCTAACGCTCTACTCCTGCAGTAGACTATACTGTATTGTCATGACGGGGAGATTGAGGTTCGAATCTCGGTCGGGTGTACTGAGAGTAGTTTTTCCAAAATAGTTCTCCACTCACCCTCAAAGAAAATGCAGGTACACTTCCTAAAAATATAGCCTCCCTAATCCCTAAAACTATTGACGTAATTAGTACATAAGCGTATAACAGGAACAATAATAAACAATAAACATAGTTCATAATATGCAGTGGGGGATTAATAAGTTGAAGGCCCCCAAGCGCTACCTGATTCTGAGGCTCCTTTCAAGCCTTCTAATTAAAAAATACATTATTTTAAGGATTTTAAACTAAAGTATGCGAATTTAAAAATACATCATTTAGTATTTTTTTAAATAAACAAAAATGCATGCATTTAAAAAAAATCACATACTCATGTAGTTTTAAGATATGTTCTGCATCCCTTTTAGTATTACTATTTTAACATTTTATTCTTGTGCATACATTTAGTTAAATGAATAACTTCATATATTCAGTGTTAATATCTTGTTCACTTTCCGTCGGAACAGGACTGATGTTAAAACACACGTGACGTATAATTTGTTTTTTGGTAATGTGCTGAGTAATTTCCGCCCCTTACTTAGTGCATTGCGATTTCTTTGAGAGCGATAACTATTAGGAATTTATGTCACTTCACGGTTTTGGAAAAGATCTTCTCACTCACAACACCATAATTATGAACACAAAATCCGCTATGTTTTCACGTAGTTTTGAAACTCTTTGCATGGCCTATCGAGGCACAAAAATATTCTTATTATGTTATATTTTGTATCACTTATTAAAATGTTAAAAGTCAAAAAAAGAAAAATGTTTCTTTGATTTTGGGACCCCTGCTATACTGAGGCCACAAGCTTGCGCTTCTTGCTTATGTTCATAATTATCATCCTTAGCTTCAAAAGTATATATAAAAAAAATAGTGGATGAATGCAGGGGGTTGTTGAAAATCTCTTAATATAAACGTTGCAAAAATATCATAACTCTCGATTATAATATAATTTACCATTTTGAAATATATGTACTATTGAAAGAATAAAGGGAAAAAAGGAGATGATATCTTTAAAATATAAATACTATGTATTAACATTAAATGATTCTTTCTTGCTGCATATTTCACTTCTTTAGACGAAATATGTAAAATTAACTCTCTCATATTTCATGTAAAATATTTTGATTCTTTAATCATTAGAAGAAGGACTTGTTAGTAATAGATTTAATTTTTACCAAGCTCTGGTTGAAAATTTGAATAGAGGGAAACAGGCTATGAGTGGTTTGTAGACCGTTTTGATCTAAGAGACACAAAATTTAGCAGCCTAACTATGAAAAGTGACTTAAGCTTATAAAACTAATATTTGATTAATTTTGCTATAGATCAAAAGTAAAACAATTATCATAACTGACGGATTGGTTTAGTGTACTAAGGGTGTTTTTTCCAAGGTGGTGTTTCACTTTACCTCCACGCAAATTCGGGTACACTTCATCTAAATAGAATCTTCCTAATCTATAAAACTACTAGCGTAATTAGTACATACGAGTACAACCCGAACGGATAGTAAGACACGGCGCTAAAAAAAAATAGCGTTTGTATTCGTCATAGGCCACCTTTCTATACTAGCATTAAAGTTTCCGAGGTGTCAGTGTTGCCATGTTTCTCAGTTATGCATTGGTGGCTTTACAACTTACAAGTGACTATGGGAATTACAAATAATCGTTAAATATAAGTCGTATATGTTAAAAAGGGCTATTGTATATTTAATAACCTATTTAGTTTAGATAATATATTTATTAAGAGCCCTTCTCACCCCACGAAAACACTTAACTTAGTTAGGTAATATAGCTCAAACCAGACGGTGTGATCGTATATGTATTGTAATTTTTTTAACCAGTGGAAATTACATCAGTTAAATCGTTTTCCCAAGTTAAAAAAAATCGAGCAATAAATATTTTAAATTTAAAAAAACTATTAAACTGATCGTGATTTCACTGTTGTCAAGTGAAAAACGCAGAAAAACTCATTTCTATAAGTTTTCTGGTTAGAGCCTAGTGTTATATATAATTCATCGGTTAATTGGTTGATTTTACCATCCCAACCCCATTGGTGGGGTTAAATTAAGTTAGATCCTACAGGAAGTAAGTCATGCTGGGGTAAAAATTATACAACAAAACATGTTATTTTCATTATCAACCATTTTCTGTAAATGTGATTTATTTTTTCATAGATGTATTCAAGACCTACTCCCAAAAGAAAGTATTAATTTTAAAGTGCTAATTATAACAGGTCCTTTTAAAACCTGATACTTTCGATGGCTCTTTTTAGTGATGAAATTCGTGTATCCCTATATATGGACTGAGGTATGATTCCAGTTAGAGCTTAAATATATCCAGTATTTGTGCTTGAGTTAATCCTGTAGCATAGATATTCTCCTAGATTAAGTTTATTTTTAGCTCAAGGGATGTTACAAATTTGTGTTTAAAAAGTGCAAGTTATATATTTAAAAAAAATACCGGCATCAGTGGTTCCATGGGATAACGTAACCTTGTTTTGTATATATATCACTGGGGGTGAGCCAAGGAGGTTGGCGTTCCAATCTCAGCCGAGTGTACTAAGGATTTTTCACTAAATTATTTTTTCACACATTCTCCACTCAAATGCATATTTTCCTTAAAATTGTACCTTCCTCATTGCTACCTCATTAGTGTAAATATATGGGTAGCCCGGCTGGTTATTAAGTCGAGTTGCAATAATAATAATAATAACAATAAAAATCAATAGAATATTAGTTTTTCTTAAAACTATTCCAAATACAATTAAATATATTGTGAACCCACAGAAAATAAACCACTATATTTTGACAGCCTTAAAAGTGCACGTGACCTTCTATGGATGCCAACAGCACAATACACGGCTGCGTGTGAACTTACACGTGTTGGCAGCATTGTAATACACAACTAACACATTCTACATGACCTACGAGCTGACATCACCCCAGGACTACCTTCTCAAAGTGTCGTTTTAATTTCACTGAAACACAATTGTATCTGAATACAGAAGCTCATAAATAGGTGAATGTTGTCTACAAAATATTATCTTTAACTGTTTATTTAGAAATATAATATTCTATAACCAACGATACAATGCAGCTATTTTACATCCACTACTCCTAATACCCATCCGGACTATTTGCACATTTACACTGATGAATTAAATATGGTAAAGGTAAAATTTAAATTAAGTGTTTCCGAATGGAGATGGAGGAAGAGTGAAAATATCAATTGCAAAAGCACGACTAGATGAACCAAATTATTGGATAGAAATATAATTTATTGCACATAAATAATAAACTAGGTAGCGCAATTGGTAGCACACTGTTACTTACATATTAAGGTCCATTATTTACCCTTAATTTCATGACATATTATTCAAGGTGTAATTTTATAAGATAACTATTTCGATCATTAGTTTTGTTTTGTTTTGTCAGAAAACTGCAGATACTTCAAGTTACTAAATTTATTAATGGTAATTATTCCCAAAGGTAGGTGTGTGGAGTGAATGTCAGAATAACCTAGTCTGTTTTGCTGGTGACAGGGAGGTCGTCGTTTGAATCCTAGTGCTGTCAAATTATGATAAAGAAATGTGTCTTACTCTCTGCCACTCAAATTTGAGTACGCTTCCTCTAAAAGTATACCTTTCTCATACCTTACCCAGTAGCGCAGTTAAAATGCCTATAACCGAAATAAAATACGCGGCGAAAAATAAAAAATACATAAATAGTAATAATATCGTTTATAGCATTGGGTTTTACTACCTGTTTGAGTTATACGCCTATGTAATAACTACACTAATGTGCTAGGAGTTAGGAAAGCTTAATGTAGATGATGTGCATCCACATTTGCGTGAAGAGAGAGCGGAAAAAATAGTAAAAAACCTCAGTGCACCTGACCGATATTCCAAACTTGATCTCCTGGTCTTCGGCAGTCTAGTCTAGTGTGAGAGCAGCGTGTTAGACCATTCAGTAACCAAAATGGGTAATAATAAGTTTAAGGTATAAACCCCACGCGTATGACTCTATGTTTGATTATTTGTGTTACGTGTGGGTTTCGGTGAGCTAAATTTGCAAATAGATTGTATAGTTATTATTTCATAATGCTGTAAATTAAAAATAAAATAAGTCATCGGGACACAGAAAGAGCTTCCAAGGAAATAATACACGATTAGTACATTCGAACGTCCCCTGGGCAAAGGTAAACGAGTACCGGCTTATTTTCCCACCAAATAGACTACGAGTGATGTAACCCAGACACGAATACATAAATAAATTCAAAATAATATCTCATTTCAACATGATTAACTACAATAAATATTAAATTTTATTTTCAGATATTTGAGCTTATATCACCAATATCACAATGATGAGACAACTTTTATTTCTGGGTAAGTTTAATTTATATACATAGTTTATCCACTATATGTAAATTTTATTAGTTGTACTACTAAACGTAGCATTAAAGATACATTTAAAAGTTCTCATTTAAAATAGTTAGAATATTAAGTCCGCTGATAATATTTTTTTCTCTCTACAATTTCAGCCGCCATCCTGGTTGGAACTGTTTTGGCCCACCCCAAGATAAGGGTGAGTTAGCCTCTATATTAAGTAAGATTTTCAAAACATACAATTACAAAAACTATTACGAAAGTATTCTTCTAGAACGTTCAGAAGAGAGACAATCGTACACACTAAACAATTAAACCCTCCAATTACGTGTGGTTTCGTAACGAGGGCCGACCCTGGAGGTATCACTACTTTATTTGTCTGTTTCTCCGAAAAAAAACCAACATAAAAAAAGCCTCCAACAACGGCGTTGTAACAGTGCACAATCATCCATCAAGACGGGCACAATTAAACATGACAAAACAACACTATATACTACTTTCACTTTCTATCGGCCATGAAGTGCCTGATAAGTTGAGAGTGTTGCGTCGGTAAGGGGCAATAGACAGAGGGTATCCGGCGATCAACCCGCGTAGCTACCGGCGCAGAACGAACGCGGATATGGTGTTTGTTCATGAACCCGCTTTTAATTGGAGATGAGCACTATCGAGTGGCTTGAACAATTGAATAGTTAATAATAATAATAATAATAATAGCACCACGTCTTACTACCCGTTAGGATTGTATGCACTTACGCTGATGTGTAGTGGTAGGGTGACTGTGAGATGAAATGGAGGACCTACAGTTGAACGTGGGATCCGAAACACGGTGGAGGCCTGGCATTCCACACATTCACAAGTTGTGATTAATACACGTCTTGTCAGAGGTGAAGGAAGGGTTTGGGAATGACATAAATCTGTGCCGGGACCAAGGATTGAACCCCAGACCCCCAGCACAAAAGTCTGATACCCTACCCTTAAACCGAAAGGCCACCAGTTAGTAATAAATAATCGAATAATTATATATTTACTTTACATCTATTATTGTTCCCAGTCTATGGCATGGGTCAGTTTTCTATTAAAGCCATTTATTTTCCACAACCGGCCTACTAGGCTTGTCATAGCTTCATACCTTATAATATAACTTAAGATTAGGACAGGCACAACCTCCAATCCACGACCATTAATTTATCACTATCAAAGGGTAAACCTACATTTCATCAATTATAGTTTTTCGGCCATACCAGGACTCGAACTCGGGACCCTTAACTCAGTATACAGATATGCTATCGACTGAGATAAGTTGTCGGATTGTTTTAAATTATAATTAACATTGTATAATGGTTTTTTGGGGGATAAATTGATCTACGGGTAATTTGTAGATGACAAATTTTTGAACATTTAAAATGTATCGAAAATGGCTTTAGCAATTTTATTTCAAAATAGGTATCCAGGGAGTGTTTTACACGCGAAAAATGGAAATTTTTATTGGTTTTTATAAATAAATTCATTATGTGGTTTTCTGATAGAATTTAAGTTTTTTGTTACAAATTATAATAAGAGAATACGTAAAGTTATGCCTTACAATTTATTTTATGCATGGAAGCTATAGACCAAAACGCCATTAGCAGTAATGGCCGAGATGTTTTGACTCATGTTGATCTTGTTCACAATTTATGGAAATGTTCATGGTTCGAATATGTACTATTTTCATTTTTCCACGTGTGATTTTCAATTTGTTTTAACATTAATCTTAACACGTTAACTGCGGAGGAATTTTTTTGATTATACCCTCCTCAATCCCTACTCCTGAGATTAGGTCACTAATAACCCTTATGTTTAACGAAGGAGTAATAAATCAAATATATGGTAAATAATTTCGCGAAATTTACTTTGAGTTTGATTTGTTTTTCAGCTTTTTAAAATAGTACATGTCGTTTCCACGCGTAAAATAGCATACAGCAAGTAAACTTTGATTGTCCAAGTCTTCGAGACATAGGTTTGCTAGTAAAGCCCACGGTAAATTCAGCCGTTCAGTGAGTTTTGTGAAAATCTACAGCTTAATACCTTTTATTTAAGAGACATTCACCATTTTTTTTATTACATAGGGAAGCTTTAATTTAAAAATAAATAGACGTGAATCGTTTGGTCTGACCTCCTTGTCGAATCATTGTTTAAAGAGATTGATTTACTTTTTAAATATAATATAATTATGGACAGGCAACTATAATATTCCCAGACATCCGAATGAGTTTTCAATAAATGTATTTTAAAGTTTTCACTCTCTTAGTAGGAGTGAGTGTGAGTGTGTGAGTGTAGTACTACTCTCACGCTATCCCTCATGCTGCGCCTGTCTCGGAAGTGAATGTCATCGCTCAGTGACCTCGCCAGGGGTCAACCTCGGCTCTTCCTCACCTCCTGGAGGTCAAAGAAGATATCCAACATTGTTGCTTGCAGTAATTCACCGCCGCTAGTCCGTTACACAACCGATGACAGGCGTAAAACAAACCTAGGGAAGGGGGTGATATTTCCTTTGCTCCAAGCTGATCTTCTCAAAAGTTCGCCAAGTATTAAACGGGTCATGGTGGAATGAGGAAGGGTCTTACCATCGATGCGTGAGCTATGTCACTGTCGCTATCTTCAGGAAACAGCTGGAAAGGGCGGGGTGCGTTGAAGCGCCTGATTGAAGAGATGTGAAACAAAATTCTCTTATTTACATCCGCTTTACTTGGGGTTTGATTTATTCACCATTTGTAAAAATTACACCACTTGTTTAAGACCAACATCCGCTGTTTTTTGGTCTAACGCGTCACTCTCATGACTTACTAAATTTCTGAAAACAGGGAGATTGAGGCTCTAAGCTCAGTTAAGCAGAGTGAGGGTGTTTTTAGATTACTGGTTTACCACCCTCCCTCCACGAAAATGCAGGTATATTTTCTCTCAAATTCTTTATTTCTCGCCCGACACCTTAGCTCAGTCGCTAGCGTCTCTGTATACTGAGATTAAGGTCCCAGGTTCGATTCCTGAGATGGCCGAATATTTATCATGGGTGAAATGTGGGTTTATCGATCCACAGTTATGATTCGACGACCGGGGTCTGGTTGTTGTGTCTGTTCTAGATTTTAGCTAGTAATAAGTCGTGTGTCGATATATACTCAGTCCGTTTAAAAAGAGCGAGTTAAATACCACACATAGATGGGGAAAAAACTTCCTTCCTCCTCCCTAGCGTAGCTAATGTATGTGTGTGACTCCCAACGGAACATGGTTAAAAAAAGGTACTATTTTAGTTAGCTGAGTAGGTAGATTTTTTTTATTCCATGTCTTTATACCAACAAAAATAGGCTAAAAATGTATCCTTACACCAGGTCAGGTTTGAGCCCCAAACCCTCCAACACAAGCAAACCAGATAAAACTGACACACTTGTCCATGTTTCACCCTCCCCCACCCCATCCCTCCTGTGACTAGTTTCATGCCTTGTATATATGTCGTGCTTAGACCAACTAAAAGAAATTAGACAGTCTAAAAAATCAAAAGTTATATGTGCAGATTTTAAACTCAAATTTGATCATCATTTTGTTAATCATAATACATATTTTCATAATATCAAAGGCAATATAGTTAATGTTTATTATAAACTTACCGTTTGTTTGTTATTCTCTGTATTATTACTTACAGTTTCTCAGCAGATTTTGACCAATTTTGGTAACGATTGTAAATGGGACTAGAGCCCGTTTACACTCCACGGCTAACACCTAACGTGGGTAGGTTGCATTGCTCAAAGCACTGTAGTGCTGTAGTTTTCTGTAGTCTTCATTATAAAACAGTGGAATTGAGGCCAGTGAAACCATTTTACTATATTATTCAATAATATAATACAATAAAATTTAGAACTACAGCGGACTATCGATTATCCGAGGTGCTAGGGGAGAAAAGTAGCTAGAATGAAAAAACAACAACTGATAAAGACAAAAATGGGTTTTGCCTCAAAAGTAAACACTGAATAAGTAATCAATTCATTTTTGGACAAAATAAATCAAATATTGCTTCTGTAGAAACAAAGAGCTTAATTTTCTTCAAATGGGGATATAAAAAGTTCTTGAATATCAGTCATGGACATAGTGGCATTAGATGACAAGCTTTTTAAATTAAGAGAAAAAAAATCAGTAAATTCCAGAACATCCTTGACATATATTCAAGAACTGTTGAGTTCACCATGTGAAGTAAATTACACACTATGTTTATACTGAAGAAATATTAAATTCATTTTGACAAAAAAAAGTTTAGTTTTAAAAACTGCAAAAACACTGATCTTTTCTCACGTCCCCTAAACTCCAATCTCAAACCAGTTTCATATCTGGCAACAGTAAACTAAATGAAAGTAGAAGGGCTACTCTTACCGTTGATTGAACCTAGACGGATATCTCGTCGTAGGAACTAAAGAGGAAACGAGAGTTACCTAGTGAGTGACACCGACATTAAATACACGTGATTCTTATTTTTTTATTTTTTTAAAGTGAGCTTTCTTAAAACACGATCTAAAAGCAAAATTTAATTCACTCTCTGGCGTAGTTGGCTAACGCGCTAGTCGTGTTGAGCTCGACTGCTGAGGACGGGGAGATCGAGGTTCTAATCTCGGTCGGGTGATCTCTGGCGTAGTTGGCTAACGCGCTAGTCGTGTTGAGCTCGGCTGCTGACGACGGGGAGATCGAGGTTCGAATCTCGGTCGGTTGAACAGTTTTTTCTTTCTTAAAATGGTTTTTCACTCTCCGTCCACGCAAATGCGGGCTCACTTCCTCTAATTCAACCTTCCCAATTCCTAATCTATTAACGTAATTAGTACTTAACGCGTATAACTAAAACGGGTAGTAAGACATGGTGCTAAATAATAATAATAATTATTATTATTATTCACTCTCGATCGGTTGAATCTTAAAATCACGTTTGGATTGAGTCCATTAATAGTGTTTTGATATACTGTATGTTTTTTTACAGACTATCTACCCACACCCGTGGTCAGGTGATTTAAAGGGTTAGTCACATAATTTGCTGGATTGTCAATGATAGGAAGATCAAGGTTCGAATCTTATCTGGGGGAACTGAGAATGGTTTTCTACATGCGATTTCATCACTTTTTTAAATTCAATTTGCACTAATTTTGGTGCAATTTTTATAAAACAACCTTCTTTCTAACCCATATACCATAAATTTAGCCATTAGTAGCTATATTGTAACTTTTAAACGAATACACTCTGACTAAATATCAAGTGCATCTTAAGTTTGATTTGTATTGAAAGCCCGTTATTTGAAAAACTGGGAACTCATGTTGCCACAATAGCGGGGAAAATGATAACAATTGTATTTACATTAAAAATGCTTAGGAAGATATTTGGTCCACAAAAGGTGCAATTTCTGAACCTATAAACTATATCAGCAAATGACTTTTAAACTAACTTAAGTCTGTAACATGTGCAGGATCCATCTCCCCTCCCTTCCCCCGATTTTAATTTATCGGTGTAAAAGGGAAACCCACATTTCGACATTAACAAGTTTTTCGGCTATGTCGGTAATCAAACTCATGACCCTTAACTTAATAGGCAGACATACTACAAAGTGAGCTAAGGTGTTGGACGATAACTTCATTACATTAAAAGGTAGAAAAGTTTTATTTGTAGTCTTATGAGTATTTAAATATTTTTGTTATTCATATAAGAATAAGTAAATGATCATTTTCTATGAGTTTATAGACAGATTTACTCAAACTATTCAGCTCTATAGGCACAGTTTATCATTTCCAAATTGAATAGCTTGAGTTGTGTTCTTGATGGTCCTTAAGTAACTTTATTTTTAGGTTAGGGGCGCACTGATCACTGAGAAACGTTGAAGACGTTTAGAAACCTCGGATTATATATGGATTGATTTGATATTTAAAAATATGTTTGTCACAATAATGTAGTCGAAAGTTCTGACTAGCTAAAAAGTTTAAATTTTAGGTTTCAATGCATTTTGAAAAAAATGTGTGATAACTTACATAAAGCTCTATAAAACAATCCCACATTATATGTTTTGTGGTAACCAAACCGAAATATGATTTTATTTGATATAAGAAGGCTGGATATAGGTTTTACGTCATGCGTAATTAAATTATTGTTTTAACTTTAAAATTATAATACATGGTTATATTCAAGACCCATTTCACCTATTTAAACAAATATATGGGTATGCCTTAGACCTTATTATTCGTACTTTCAGGCAGATACTAAATTACTGGCATTATACAAGGTGTTTATTGTCAAGTATTTTGTTATAGTTTAATTAATTTCTAAGTCTCATTCTTAAAGGCCCCTATATATGTAATACCCCAATTTAACAAAAAGTTTGCACAAGTCCTATTTTTTTTTACAATTTCTCTAAACTAGATATTTCTAGACAAAGGCCTATACATAGTTATTTATTTATATGTTTTATAAATACTCTTCTAAGTAGCTAAGTGTCTTGCGTGATTAAACACACATCTTAGATGTTTTATTGTGAATAGTGCCGAAAAATATATTTACTATTAGTATATAGATCCACTCTTCTAAATAATTATTTGACCCTAAATAGTAAATAGTTGCTAGTTGGGTTCCCTTAGGATGAGATAGTCTGTAGTTCGTGTTTTAATCTAATTGGTGTGGTTAGAAAGTGTACGTTTACTACATCAATTAAATCCTTTATTATAGAGCATGTATTTCCAGAAAATCTACAAAGGGCTGATATAGATTGGAAAAATTAGGTTAGTGACAGACTCAAATAAACAGTAAACATACTAATTAATTGTCCTAGTATATTTATAAACAATTTTATAGAAGTTTTAGACGACTGCTCCTATAAAACATCCATAACGATAAAGTTTGATTTTATTGCCAGCATTAAACCACAAAATTGCAAATTCCTATCAAAGAAGAATATACCAGCTATTTCTATTTAAAGGAGATAACCCTAACATCATGATTTTATTGGACCCTATAGCTAGTTTGAAAACTCCTTTCAGAGAAGAATGTAACAATTAAATTGATTAGAAAGAAAGATCCACTTATGTAATCTTCCAGCGTAATTACCGTTGATCCCAGACATCTTACAGCATCTTTTCACCTCAAACGTCACCCACCACATGGTCCATAGCTGCGTGCTTTCCTCTACGCAGGCACCTTCACGTGTCACATATGTTAATGGCGTGCCTCACGTCATCCTAACTTTCCCCGGACCCAGGTAGCTCACCTACGTTCTATTCCCCTACCAGACCGACATGTACTCATCTTGATTCACATTTATCTACGTTCATCTTCAAACTGATGACATTGTTAAGATAAAAGTAACCAGTTGGCTTTTAGTGAAGGGGTCTAGATACTATCGAAGACATTTTAGAGAATCGGGTAAAAGCGAATAAATGGTGTTATGTAATTAAACAACCTTAATTAAGGATTTAATATTTTTAATGAAAATCTGTGTTTATTACTTTCAAGGCCTACTTACAACTTTATTTTTGTAAACCGCGTTTTAAAGCCCATCCATATCTATGCGAAAATTAGCACTAGTGAAATAGAGATGGGTAGGGTAGAATATAGAGAAAATGTGCCAGCGTTTGCATAGAAAGAGAATAGTAAACCATTTAAAAATAGCATATTCTCATTTAACTCAACCAAGATTCAAACTCCGACCTCCCATTCACCGGGCTTAGCAACCTTACTCATTCCTGACCTCTTAAGCATTGTGCTAAAAGTAATGATATTAAAAAGGAACCGAATCATACATTTCCGGAGAGATATTGGAATGCCGCATTGTAAAACAAAGATCTCCCAATGTAATAAGTCAGGATCGTAGCTTAGTCTTCCAGGGTAGCCATGCGTGCTAGCGACTCCACCGAAAGTAAATGTGCATCTCTCTAAAGAAATAAACAAACCAAGAGTTGGTCCTTCCGGCACTCCTTGTTGTCTGCCACGGGGGGGCCAGTGACATTCACGACCTCTACATCTCCTGGTCACATAATGCGTGGGTGCGCCCGCTCTTGGATGTCTACCAACTGGTGAGAAGGAGGACA
>CABFOW010001550.1:17513-39246 GCA_902141385.1 Timema californicum
CCCCCCCTCCCCCCCCCCATGTATTGCGTGAGGTTAAACCCAATATCAAAATAAATTAGTTTTGGGATGGAAATAATCTCGTATTTTCTCAAAAAAGATATCTATAAATGTATTTTTAATACGTAAATCCTATGATTTATATTTTAGAATATAAATGATCGGCTATTGATTTAAAATGTAATAAGAATACATATTGACGTTTCAAACAAGTATAGTAAATGTTAGCTATGCCTAACCAACACAATATATTTGACCAATTATAACACAGAGTTACCTTATTTACAGACTTTCCCCCAATGGCCATGAGAGCTCCTGGAGGTATAACATGGAAAAAAAAGACTACACATTGCCTAGCACCACCAGTAAAAGGTCCTTTATTTAGGGAAAGGTGATAACCCTGGTGGCAAGTTCGTGTTGTAGATCTCACGTGCCAATGACCCCATATTGTTACAGGAGAGCTTCACGTGCGCTCGACCCGAGGACTCAGTGGCGTGCGAGGAATCTCCGCAGTACTACAGCCTCAACGATAACTTTGGGAAAACGGACAGACCCTCTGTGGACGCCCCTGCTGTGACTGACCCACCACAAGAGCTCGTCTAGACACTGCTGTGGACACCCCTTTGCCGGGATATTTATTCACGCACGTCACGTCTAGTTCCAAACGAACGCTGGACATTTTAAACCTGAGCGCTCCGTTCGTAAAACTGTGGATCCTTTTAGGATAACAATCATGTATTGTTGGGCCCCCTCGATTATATAGCCCTGATTAAGGTGTGAGTGTAGAGAACGCGAGTTAATGGATGTAATTTTGCAATTTTATATAAAAACTTTTTTGGTCAAAAGAAACCAAATAATTCTCTAATACAAACATAGAGTTTGATTTTCTTTATATTGTGAATTCAAAAGTTCTTGAATATCCGTCAAGAGTGTCCTGAAATTTTATGAGAAATTTTTCTCTTCATTTAAAAAGCTAAGTAACTAATGCTGCTATTCTAATGATATATATTCAACACTACATCACCATGTGAAGATAATTAAATCCTGTTTCTATTGATCTATTTTGGAAAAAAAAAGTTTTGATATACAATCTTAAAAACACTGATAATTTATTGCGTTCCTTTGACACAAAGCTTAATATAGGCTATAGTAAATAAGAGTCTAACATCAGGGTTGACCAACTCTCTGGGGAACATACAATCAACATCATCTTCAAACAATACAGAGCAATTCTAATAGTTTTTTTTAATTAACTAAACATGTTTAAAAGAAGACGTTAATTGACTGAAGCTTTAACACTGGTTTAGTTTAATTAATTTTAAAACAAAACGTTACCGTGGCTAAATTAGCAATCGTAATAATATTTCACCATCACTGAAATGACAGTAAAAATCTTTGATCAAAATTTTATTTAGTGGCTCGACATACAAGATAAATTTGTGAAGAAATACAAAAATATATTTAGATTAACTAACGTTAGAAAAAGTCATTATTTTGAGTCAAACGTGATCCTTTACAAACCATAAGTTTGGGTACGACCATGACTGCGACCATGTAACCGCGACATAAACGTCACGACCAGGATATCAGAATGTAATGCCCTATACAGTAAGATTCAGACATAAAAAAAACTAATTTAATAAAAACATATTTATATTTTAAACTATGTGATTTTTAACTATTATTTTTTTATAAATAATAAAACAGCTATTAAATAATACTAATAAATTAGTAAAATGATACAAATGTTAACAGATATATATTTTTTATTTTATAAGATTTTTTTTAATTAGAATTCTACTACCAGCGACAGTGACTAGGCTCACCCTTATAAATAGCGTTACTTGACGTTCTGGCATTTTGGTCACGGCGTTTTCGCCGTGGAGTCGCAAATCTTTCTATGTCAACCCATCCATACATAATTAAAATAATGACTGCTCAAGTTAACAAGTCTTCGAACGGAAAACATATTCACATAAAAGTAAAATAATGTCATAAACTTTTTAAAGTTAACAAGTCTTCAAACGGAAAACATATTCACATAAAAGTAAAATAATGTCATAAACTTTTTTTTAAATATTTTGACGTACATTTATAGATTTTTTAAATGTGACAAATTAGTGTAACACTCCCTTCTTTTTCTTCCATTATAAATACTCCTGTCTTATTAACATTTGCTAGATTAAATAAATCTCTTTGTTTCATTTGGTAATTTATATAACATTACTTTTAGTTACCTCGTCTTGGTGCTAAACCATAAGAAGGATACAAGGGCAAAAGGGGGAATGTCACTTTTCACACATTTACCAGGACATCAATCTATATATCTCAAACCCCATAAGGACTCAAACTAATACTTTTAGTTTTTAATTAATTTAAATATAAAATAGACCTCTTACAATCTAAAGGGCATTAATGAGGTTTCATGTTTGTCTAACAGATGGCAGCACTAACTCATTTTGAGCTAAAACTGAACTTTCCCTCCCTTTCTCCTGTTCGTATCTCATTTTAAAAGATGATTTTTTTCGATCTTGATATTTTGTGTTCCTCTCGAATTACTTTAGTATTAGTATTTTATTTAAATTTTACCTTTTTACTAATGCTGTATATATTAGTTTACTTACTTTGTAAATAAAAAGGTGACATTTTTCTAAAATAACATAAAAGGCATTTTACTTAGAATTAGGGATGAGATTTTTGAAATCTCGATTCCCCTAATCCTTCGAATCCTACGGTATTTGAGAGATTCGAAGTTCGTAACAATCTTTAAAAATAGTTCGATTACATTTATGAAGACCTTGACTTTAAATAACAATTTCAATCGATTGCAAAAAGGAATTGTATAGACTTGAGTAGTTGAGAGGATAATAAAATCAGAAAAAAAAGATAAAGTTAAATTAACATAATTATTAATTTACAAAAAATAAAGTGTTCTTTTGTTTATTTATGATGCAATAGACGTTACAGACAAAATATCATTTGCCAGTGGCAATTGTGATTTTTTTTTTAAGATCAGAAGATTCTAATTTGGAATCGAGATTCAAAAGAAACTTTAAGATTCAAATTCGACATTTGGATTAGAGGAATATAGAATTCTACCCATCTCTACTTATAATATATTATAAAAGAGGGTTGTTTAAATAATTCGATTACATTTATGAAGACCTTGACTTTAAATAACAATTTCAATCGATTGCAAAAAGGAATTGTATAGACTTGAGTAGTTAAGAGGATAATAAAATCAGAAAAAAAAACATGAGGTTGAATTAACATAATTATTAATTTACAAAAAATAAAGTGTTCTCTTGTTTATTTATGATGCAATAGACGTTACAGACAAAATATCATTTGTCAGTGGCAATTGTGATTTTTTTTTAAGATCTGAGGATTCTAATTTAGAATCGAGATTCAAATTCGACATTTGGATTAGAGGAATATAGAATTCTACCCATCTCTACTTATAATATATTATAAAAGAGGTTTGTTTAAATAAAATAAAAATATACTAAACTGTATCCTATTAATTGCAAAGTCATATCAATTTAAGAATCTTCATTTCACAACTGCTTTAAATATTATAATGGATGTGTAAGCATATATCATACAGTATTATTATATTTTGAAATGAGAAAAATAAAGAAAATTACAAAATATTGAATGTTTGTTATTTAGACCAAATATGAATTAACCTAAACTACGCTTAGTCAAAACTTACATTTCACAAATAACCACTAACCAGCTACGGTGGTCAAATGATCCAACGTGTCAATCGCGCAAAGACTTGACTGACGATGTTGGGTAGATCAGGGTTCGAATCAGCTTACTCTACATTATACCTTCCTCATCCATACCCGATTTGCGTGAATATTTGGATAGCTTGAATGGGTAGTAGGAATTAATAATGAGAAATAAAATGTATCTTATAGCCATGGTTACTAGATATTATAGTGATTTATATTATCCCCTTTCATATTATTCCAAATCAAAAGTGTCCACCACCAATATATTTCAAATTAATGGACAATAATTATGTAGTATTGAACTTATTGATTCCTTGTGTGTTAAAATCTTATCTCTTGATTTAACAAGCCAGAGTGGTCCTTTATAATATATATGTTGTTGACAAGTCTCTGTGACGCCGTCGTAAAATCCTAGCTTTAGTTAACATGTTTTAACCCCTCTCCCAAGTATTGTGTACACAACGAGGCACTCCCAATTTACTGTTCTGGCGCAGTTTTATTTTTTTCATTTCCTAATCCGATGAAAGATGGTGCAATCTCATGAAACTGGAAGATTTTAGATGCTTTCATGTCATACTATATATAATCAAGGAAGAGCGATATTCTAGGCTCACTCGGCCTACAACCCCGCTGTAGGTGAGGTCCGCGGTGCTCTAATATCCAAATTTCAAACTTTAAAGCTGCCGCTAATTGATACATTTTCATTCCTACTGTGTAAAAATACTAAGTATTCGTGTGTTTCTTATTTGAATAAATCTAACGTAATTATAGACCTGTTATTTTCATGATAAGACAGACCAAGTATTCAAGCGTGTCAAAGTTGTGGTAAGGTTATACTATTATTATTATTATTATTATTATTATTATTATTATTAATATTATTACGGGAGGTCACATTTGGCTCCATTCCTTGGTGCCAGACAATATTTTTAATAGGTAACGTCTCAAATGCCGCCCACCACGTGACGTAGTTCTGCGTAGCGTCACAATATTCACCCTTTAACCCCATTGCTTCACGGTGCATGACATATTTATTTAAATGAATGAGAGCTATTATTCTTGTCATTGAGTCTTACTACATGTTTGGATTATATGCATATCTAATATTTTTTTATCTCCTCGTCTTAATACCCAGGTTATACGCACATATCATTTAGTATAGCGCCGAACTTGAGTCGTGATAAGTCTGATTTTGAAACGGACCCGTATTCATGTTTGTACGCCAGTAATTTGGAGCTACTTAGCAATGAAGGAAGTGGTCAAAATGTCCACCTTTGACCTGAACGCAAGCCCGCAGTCAGCGGTTCAAGGTGTTTGTCCGATTCGTTGGCAGCCTTATTCTATACATTGACGAAGTATTTCAATGCTGTCAATGGGTGATGAATAAAATAATGGTTTTTAAGTGGCCATAGAACCGTAGAACAAACCTGAATATAACTTTTAAACAAGGTCAAATGGGATACGTGTTTATATGAACTCTTTTAATTGTTTTTGTGCCTTAAATAATTAAATATAACCATTCAACCGCGCTAGACAAAAATCATCAGTCTGCCAATGTTAACCTTTGACTTCTTGCCCCTAAAAAGCCGTTTCCAATAATGGTCTCCCTTCCGAGCTATCACGCAGCTGCGATAAGCGATCTACCCCTTGTCATATCTATGATTCCTCCATGGAATCATCACGCTCTTACGCGTGTGTAGGAAATGAAGCATACGTGCGATCATTGTTTACAGATATTGTATTAGGGCGCAGAGCAGTTCCGTACAAAAAAGAGCTGCATCCATTCACGCTCCAACAGTTTATGTTACTTCTGGTCTAACTAACTATATTCATACCCGCCTCGGTGGCGTAGTTGGCTAACGCGCTTGTCGTGTTGAGCTCGACTGCTGATGTCGGGGAGATCGATGTTCGAATCTCGGTCGGGTGAACTGAGAGGGGTTTTTCCTAAATGGTTTTCCACTCTACCTCCACGCAAATGCGGGTTCACTTCCTCCAATTCGACCTTACCAATTCCTAACCCATTAGAGTAATTAGTAGTTAAAGCGTATAACCCGAACGGGTAGTAAGACGCGGTGCTAAATATTATTATTATTATTAACTATATTCATGTCGTCAAAACAAGTGGAAGTGTAGGGAACACGATTAAAGGACAGTACTTTTACGGTTTTTGTATCAAAACCTTTTTGTTGGTCAAAAGAAATAAAATATTTCTCTAGTAGAAAATCAAGGTGTTTGTCCGATTCGTTGGCAGCCTTATTCTATACATTGACGAAGTATTTCAATGCTGTCAATGGGTGATGAATAAAATAATGGTTTTTAAGTGGCCATAGAACCGTAGAACAAACCTGAATATAACTTTTAAACAAGGTCAAATGGGATACGTGTTTATATGAACTCTTTTAATTGTTTTTGTGCCTTAAATAATTAAATATAACCATTCAACCGCGCTAGACAAAAATCATCAGTCTGCCAATGTTAACCTTTGACTTCTTGCCCCTAAAAAGCCGTTTCCAATAATGGTCTCCCTTCCGAGCTATCACGCAGCTGCGATAAGCGATCTACCCCTTGTCATATCTATGATTCCTCCATGGAATCATCACGCTCTTACGCGTGTGTAGGAAATGAAGCATACGTGCGATCATTGTTTACAGATATTGTATTAGGGCGCAGAGCAGTTCCGTACAAAAAAGAGCTGCATCCATTCACGCTCCAACAGTTTATGTTACTTCTGGTCTAACTAACTATATTCATACCCGCCTCGGTGGCGTAGTTGGCTAACGCGCTTGTCGTGTTGAGCTCGACTGCTGATGTCGGGGAGATCGATGTTCGAATCTCGGTCGGGTGAACTGAGAGGGGTTTTTCCTAAATGGTTTTCCACTCTACCTCCACGCAAATGCGGGTTCACTTCCTCCAATTCGACCTTACCAATTCCTAACCCATTAGAGTAATTAGTAGTTAAAGCGTATAACCCGAACGGGTAGTAAGACGCGGTGCTAAATATTATTATTATTATTAACTATATTCATGTCGTCAAAACAAGTGGAAGTGTAGGGAACACGATTAAAGGACAGTACTTTTACGGTTTTTGTATCAAAACCTTTTTGTTGGTCAAAAGAAATAAAATATTTCTCTAGTAGAAATATAGAGCTGATTTGCTTCATATTGTGAAATCAACAGTTGTTGAATATTTGTCAAGAGTGTCCTGGAATTTAATGACAACTTTTTCAATGCTCATGAAAAATATCAAACGACTGTTGATATCACCGTGTGAAGAAAATTAAGCTCTGTTTCTACTGGTGAATTATTTGGTTTCTTTCTGAGGGGGAATAAAGTTTACTATTAAAACTGCAACAATACGTAGCTTTTCTCGCGTCCCTTAGACTCCCACCTTAAGTGGAGTATTTCGTCACTCGCGTACCCGTTTTTGGTTCATAGCAAACCTCATGTATACCTCCCCATTTTATATACAACTAGGAAACATATTCCTGCTTTCTTGTAATGTATAAACGGTATTTATAAATTTCAATCAAGATAAGTTAAACTAAACAAAACCGTGACATAAGGAAGAAAAGGCTTGCTAAATTTCTTAGATCACGCCAAAATCTGCTTTAACTTTGTCCCAAGACTTGGTATTGTCAATCAATATTACATGGCTAACCAAATTCCTGGGGGTACGCGTATTACAGTTAGAAAAACATTGTTTAATAGTACAGTATATGCAAGTAAGTTTAAGGTAGCTGACATTGACAAGATGTGTTTCAATGCTTTACAAATTAATACCACCCATTTATAGTGTTAGCTATATAATTAATGGCTTGGAGAATGAATAGATTAAAATCGAGTAAGTTCATCCGATACTTAGAACTATTAGATTTTTTGAGTCTATAACATTTAGGCAGACAATTTTACATTGATTTGGGTAGACGGCCTATCCTGGAAAAGAGTAGCAATATGTCAGCCCATTCTGTTAGTATCGGAGGTTAGTTACTATAGTTCTAATATTGGTTATATTCTTTAAATTGAAAAATGACACCTGGACACGGGAATCGAATCTGGGACCTTTGGACTAGTACGCCAATGCTTTAATCACTTAGTTATACAGTACCAAGGATTCAGAAAATCGTTCAAAGCCCGGTCTCTTGGTCCAAAAAAATCTGGACCGAGATTAATACTAACAACGTACACGAAGGATGTGCAAGTATATTCAAAATTCGTTCGAGATCAATACATTTTATTCGATTTTTTTTAGGTACTCGCATAAGCACACATTAAAATGCTCACTATGGCAGTATTTTCTTTCCTATGACACATTAAAAGGTTTAACAATAGTTTTTATCAAATTCTTGTATACTTTACACATTCTCGATAAAGCGTAATTGTATTACATAATTTTTATTTATCTGTTGTCTTGTTTTACAACAAGAAACCCTTGCTAATAACATATGGATTTTGATATAAGTAGATAAATGGTGGATTTTTTTTACGTGAAACTACGTAGATATATATTTTTCAACAAGTTGAACATACCTGATCTTAACATATAACATGACTTTGAAAGATGACTATGTATCTAACAAATTTATTTGAATTTAAATGAATTTAGTAATTTAAAAAACACGTTTGAAAACATTTATACGCTATTATAGATGGTATTTGAATTTTGTTGCTTGGTTACAGGACACGATTTAATTAAATCCTCCAGTCAATACAGCTAATATTTTTTTATGTGTTTTTTATGCCAAATAGATTTGGTTTACTTTATATTTTTCTTTTTATATTCTATTTGCATATTCACGGTAATGAATTGTGTTTACGTTCACTCTCATAAAGGGTATCAATTTCTCTAGCAGTTCAATACTTCCCCACTGTTTGTGGTGGTGTTACTCGCAATCATAAACAAAGGAAATGAGAATATCACACGGAATGGTGAATAATTTAAGTGTCACAGTCCAATTTTCAAAGAAATAACCTTATAATTATGATAGTTATAATAGCTAATTATCTACTTTTACATCAAGTCATGGTATTCGCAGCTATCACTTTTGATATATAAGTGTAGAATGAGACTGATATAATATGATAGAATGCTATCATTGTTGACAACAGAAAATATGTTTGTACTTTCTAAAAGGTTCTTCCTACCAATATCTTACTATAGTAGCTAGTGTGATTATTAACTGGATTGTCTGGCATCTACACTAAAGTTGCAAACCATTCTGTATTTTACATAATAGTTCTAATTGCACTTAGTTGACCCAGGTATAGAGAGAGTGTGGGGATAAAAAAAAGCGAAAAAAAGTAATTTACTAAAAATCATTATTGAGTGTTTAACAGGATCGATTGTATTCTGATCGGATTTGTATTAATTCAAAAGTCACATTTTGACGAAACTCCATTAAAGTTGTTTAGGTATTATTTTATACGCTTAAATCTTCTCATAAAAGCATATAATATCTTCTCCACGCCACTGTTACACTATTTTGATGTGATCGTTAAGGTAAAATCATGCAAATTTTGAAAAGTCTAGCTGTTTGAAATATGTTCTGAGTCAAACGTAATATACTCGTATTGTTTTTAATTTTTAATTTAGTTTTCCTTGGATTGGACAATTTTGGCTCTATAAGTGAAAAGATATTTAAAAGTAATTCACTACATAAGATTATGATAATATTTGTACCAAGATAATAACTTAATATCGTGTTTGTTTTGTTTGTTTGTAAGGATTTATTGTAGCAATATAACAGATACATACATGTAACACAGTTAACATAGAAAATACCATGGTTCGGATTCCATGTTAAGCTGTAGGTCCTTCATTTCATCTCACAATCACCCTACCATTACACATTAGCGTAAGTGCGTAAGGGTAGTAAGACGCGGTGCTAATAATAATAATAATAATAATAATAATAATAATAATAATAATAATATTAATAATAATAATAACATAGAATATATATATAGCACCCTGATGGGCTGATAATGTGGTTACAGTATGTACAGGGGAGGGAAAATAATAAAAACCCGCCCTATCGTTCATACGGGGTCGACAGGGACATTTAGGGTCAGTTTCATAGTCAAATTTAGTACGCCTCAAGTGCGGCGCTACACTAAATAGAAGACGACACCTACCTAAACTCGAATGGAATGGGCCGTTCTCATATAGGAAACTGGCCCATTCCATTCGAGTTTAGGTAGGTGTCGTCATGAGCTTAGTGTAGCGCCGCACTTGAGGCGTACTAAATTTGACTATGAAACTGGCCCTTAAAAAATTACAATGGTACAATAATGGAGGAAGGAAGGGGAAAGAAAACGTAAATAAATAAAAACTAGATGTTTGTTTTGTTTGTTTGTAAGGTGTTATTTTATTTTTTGTAAATATATATATATATATATTAGATATATATATATAAACATGAATAAAAACACGTAGACACATAGAGGACAAACAGTTGACACCAACCCCGAGGGGCTCTCGACAACACACACGACATAGAAACATATAACAAAACTCATACAGGAAAACAGTGACGCCCTGGCGGGCTGAATAACGCACTCTGTAGATTAGGGGTGGGAAAATACAATAAAAACCCACCCCTTAGCACATGGAGGGTCGCCAGGACCATAAAAAATACAAAAAAAGTACAGTTTGTTTTGAGGGTGAATAGTAGTACCCTACCAGTGCTACGATGCCATTTAATATCTTGATACATAATTTAACGCAATTATGAAATATATTTTAAATGTTTGATTGTAGTTTTCTCAAATGCATACAAACTAGATTGGTACAAAAACTATCATAATCCTGTCCTTGAAATTATTTTCATATAGCCAAAATTATCCAGCCCAATAAGCACCCAATCTAAAAATTCACGTTTTCGTGGTACTGTACCTCCATCAACAGTGTAATTCCACTAAGAACAAACAATCCAATATTATACACTAGCGACACCTGTAGTGTAAATAATCAAATATCTTATGCCGGCTTCCATAGCTCAGCCGACTTCACTAAGGTTTTTTGAATGTGAACAAATAGTTTCACAGTTTAACGAGTGTAATTATTATGCTTTGTTAGTCAACTGTTTTACTGTGGTTTATTAATTAAATAATATATTTAATTTGTCAAAACAAAACATTTATACATTTAAATTAGTTTTAGAAAAGAAACCTCAATTTATTCTACGCAAGGGAAAGTCGATTTGAAAAATACTTTGGTGGTCACAGTTTAGAATATTTTATTTTATTTTAGATCTTATTTGGTTTAATACTCTTCCGTGTATCTAAGCTTTGATAATAAATCAAACTAACACTATTTATAGAACGTAATACCAGTCCAAGGGTTTGTAGGAAAACTATTCCTTATAGCAATTTCTTTATACTGGATCTCTTTACTTGCACCTATTTTCTTTTTCTTTAGTAGTACTCTCTAAAACTTACTAGCCAACAAGAATATAATTTATTATAAGAAGGGCTGTTTAAATACATTAGCACTTAACTGGAGAGACAATGTGAAGCCACATTGTGAAAAAAAGTTGCTCTCAATCAAGGGAGGATCCCGGACCTGCTATAGCGAGGGGATTGGTTTTCATAAGGTTCCTTCAAGTATAAATTTAATAATTTAAATAATCACTAATTTAATTTACAGTAATTTTAATGCTAGTAATATTGCTAACCTATAAAAATAACTTTAATTAATAATCAGTATCATAAAAAGATAACTTGTAAGAAAAAATATACTTTTGATACAAAAAAAAGTAAAACAAAAAGTCACTGGCACAATAAAAGTAATAAATATGTACTAGATGGGTCTATAATTTGTTTTTTATTAATACAAACAATGGATTTTAATACAAATAATTAGTTATACTAAATTTAGCAATTTAATTACTGGAAAGTTTTAATTTTAAGCCACTTGATTTTATGTACATTAGAGCTATATTGAAAGAGTTATTGATTAGGTAATGCACAAAATAGGGCGAGGGAGGTGTTAGAGTCTGTCATTATTTACAACATTAAGGTATTGATTTCAATATTTTTTTATTATATTCTATGGAAGGGGGGGAGTGATAATCTCCTCTCCCTTCCCCTGGATTCGTCACAGTTCTCTATGGATCTAGTCTAGGATCAAGTCCTGGCTTTTTAGGTGAGAGTCCACCCCATTAGCTCTGCAGCCAATCTAACTGACTATATTCAAATCAAACATTGTGTACCAAGAAATCATTATTGAATAATTTTGAGAAGCTCTATAAAGATACAAAGAGATACCTACCAAATCATGACCGACTTATCAAAGGAAAAACCTGTTCAAAGCTATATAACAAAACTATAGTGAAAACTAACATTATTTATCAAAAGTGACATCATCAGATCCCATTACTAGGCGTATGAATACTTAAGAGGAGATTAAATTTTGAATTTGTTGATAGTTACATCGACTTGACTAAAACGTATATTCTCCAGCAATATATTTAAAAGCTTGTGGGCTACATAGTCCTTTGAAATACAGTAGCCCCATGGCTTTTTTGGTGCTGACTGACAGATCACAGCTGACAGCTGACAGCTTTGAAAAGTTACCAGACCGAGTTATGTATCTCTACGACGAACCACATGATCTGCAAAAACATGTGTTTAGCAGCTGTCACCTCTAACGGTCAAAATTTAGGTATATACCTAAATGTTGACTGTCAGAAGTCAGATGTAAGCTTCTCAGTCAGCACCAAAGAAGTCACGGGGCTACTGTATCAATATAAGTTATACAATTCCTTATACGTTGTTTTTAATCAATTCCAATGCGTCAATTAAAATTGATTAGGATTGCAAAATATGAAAACAATTAAAAACAAGAATAATTATTTATGATAAATTACATTTTCAATTGATCAAAGTTGATTTCGTATGTCTATCTGATTTACAGGAACAATTTGTTTTTAATTTTAAAATCTCAAACATAGCCGGGATTTTCTCCTCCATTGGTTTTAGTGTTTGTTAGTCTTTACAAGAATTTCCCTCAATCCACTCACACCAAAATAAAAACGAACAAAAAAAAACACTAGCGCTCGAATATACTGTGACCTCATTTCACTAAAAGGCACTTTTATATAGGATTTTTTTTTTCAATATCTGCGAATCCTTTTATTTATATGCTGAAATGGTGCTTGATTAAACTCACTGGACTGAGGCTGAATTTAAGGAAACACACCAGCTAAGACGTTGGTTATATTTGATGCTAAGAGTGTAGTTCGGAGTGGTCACAAAAAAATTAACATCTTAACAAATGTGAACATTAATGTTAAAAGCTAATTCAATGTGAGCTGTATAGTTATTGCTAAGAATAATCCTGTAATAGTTTGCACTACTAAACTTGTCTCTAAAAGGGGTCCGAAATTCCATCAATCTGAACTATTTAAAGAGATAGATATATCAAATAAATTTCTAGCTATAATTTTAAACAAAAGGTGGTAAGTTAGTAAGGAATATTAATTGGTTTTTTTTATCGAAGGGTTCTTATTTAAATATAAGTAATTTTGGTAACTGAAATTTTGTTTAAAACGAGTAAAGAGCTATTATTATAGTAGTTTGTCTTGCAGGTAGATTAGCTTTAGCTTTAACGATTTATATTATTTGAACTGGAGAGTTATACCTACACACGGGAATACATTTAAAGAATATGATATTTATATGGGTTATAATCGTACTTAGCTTGGCTAATTAATACATTATTATCGATGCTCAATCTTTCATTACTAGTGGCAGCATAAAGCCCTCCTGAGTCGAGGGTGGCTGCGTTATCTGATAGCTAGTGACCTTAATTGATCCCTCATATATAGCTGACAATATCCTCATGTCCATCACAGACTCTGGCTTAAAAAAAAGAGTGACTATTTAGTCCATTATTGAATAAACTATATAAAACTACGTATTTAAGGAAACTATGTATACTTGACCTTGGATTGAAACCATTCCTTTTGGGGTCTGAGTAAAGCACATTAGCTTTGAGATATATATTCTGGTTGACAGATTCACTCCTCTAGCAGGCACTTTACTGTAGGGTGGGTTGGTTGAGGGGGAGGTTCTTTTTAATCACCGTGTCTTACTACCCTTTCAGATTACACGCCTGTGTACTAGTGATTTAATCTAATGTGTTAGGGATTAGGAAGAATGAATAAATGGAAATTGAAAAACCATTTAGGGAAAAAACCACCCTCAGCACACCTGACCGAGATCGAATCCCGATCTCTCCATCATTGGTAGCTCAGCCTGTTACGAGAGTGACATCTTAGCCCATGCGGCCACCAAAGTGGGTAAGTTTTTTTTTTTAATAAACAGTTATTTACACTGTAAAATCAAGGGATTCAGCAAATACCCAAATTAAGGATATAATGGGATCGTGGTGCAATGGTAGGTTTAGAATTATTGTTCTCCACCCCCCCCCCTCACTCCCTTCCTGGCACTGCGTCTTACTACTCACACGCACGCTGAAAAAACAAAGTAAATAGATATGATTGTTTAATCTGTTAATATACAGTACACTTCGTTTACCCTGGAGGGTCGCAAGCTTACCTTGCTTGTTTCTGCTATGGTGCAACTTACACGATAGGACCATAGTGTAGACTATCAAGTTAGGACGGTAAACTTTCACGGGCCATTTTCTTCTATTATTTTTATGATTATCAAAATAATAGTGACGAACATTATTCAAACAAGCTATGAACTATTGGGGCTACGTGGTCAGAAATTAATACATACAACTAATACAATTTATTAATTTTAAAAAGCAACTACTTTTTAATAAAACTGTAATCGATATTATTGTTGACAAAAATTGCAGAGTTAGAACTACAGACATTAGATGCGGATTAATAGTTACAATCCTGTTAGCTTGGTGCAAACAAGGAATCTTCTTACCATTTCGTTTGAATTATATATTTTTACTAAAAACACTAATATTATCACACTTATTAATGTTTCAAATAGTTTTGCTGGCTCACAACAACCAAACTCGCACAATGTTTCGCTAAATATAGAACATAATCGTGAAGGAGATGTAGAGCTATTTAATACTATTATTATTTGGGGCACTTTTGTGTAAAAAAAAGAAGTAAAAGGAGACTAACACTCGATATTTAAAATAATTATATTTTACGTAGTCCAATAGGTAGTTAGTTTCTAACATTTGAACGCTAATGATACAATTAATGTAATTATATCAGTATGATAATTGTTCGAATTGATATTTAGAATACTACATAGCAATTAATGTGTCACACAAATGTTGAATTTGATTTTTTTTTAAACTAAGACTGAACCTATGTGGTGTCCTCAAGTAACGTTGAAATGTTTGGTAGAGTGAAAGCAAGCTTAACTCTCATCTTGGGAGGCCGGGTTTGATCCTTAAGCAGTTGAATTGGAGTTTTTTTTTTAAAAATAAATGATATATTTTAAGTGGATAACAGAAGGAACATCGAACCTAAAGCCTACTAATGAGAACCGAAATGTTATTATATTGCGATTTACATACATTTTATTTTGGAAAGTACGTAAAATTTAAAAAGCATTTTTACGGATCTATTAAATTTGTATTCTCAAATTTAAGATCTCTTTCAACTTTATTTCTCACATACGTTTATATAAGTTTGTAAACAACACACACTTAGACATATGCACTCGTTTTGACAAAGGAACGTCCAGCCAATCATAACTATGTAAGGCTGATCACGCCTCTGAGTCGTCGGGCGCGTTGGGTGACTGTAACTCAGCCTCGATCTCTTCGGGCGTCCTCAGGTCGATGGCGAACTTTTTCTTCACGTCACCCGGGGACTTCTTCACCGTCTTGCTGTACTCGTTGAAGGCCGCGGCCAGGGCGTACGTCAGCCTCCTCGCACTGTCGCGGCTGTCGCATACGAAGGCGTGACACTCGAACGGGTGCACCTGCGCCGCACCACCGCCTCCGCCACCCGTCTCACGCACGATAATCATCGAGAATACCCGAGTATACACGAGGTCCTGCACGCCGTACGAGACGGTGTCTATAGCGTGGAAACGGCCCCCGGACGCCTTGTTAGGTTGCGAGCCGAGGTACGCGATAGCCACCCCTTCCTTAGACACGACCAGCTTCACCATAGGCAGCACAGTGCCAGATTTGAGGGTCTTGGCGGCGGCCACAAGGGCGTCGACCGGACGTCTCGTGTGTTTGATCCCCCACAGACCACGGGCGTCTCGTGAACCCAGGTACTTCACGAGGAAGCTCTGTGGAAGCTCGTCGTCTTTGAGCTTGGACATCCTCCTGGATTTCCCCAACACCGGGAGAGGAGGTTTAGACGGTCTTGGGGGTCTTACGGGGATGTCTTCTATCTTCTTAGTGAGGTCGTTGACGCCACCAAAGTGCGAGACATCAGAACTGTCTACCGAGCTGGTCTCACTTGACACCTGTGGGTCCTCGGCCGGGTGCTGGCCAACTGGTGGGTCGGTGGTGGTCGGACCGGAAGTAGGTTCTTCCTGTCCTACCCCCTCGCTTCCTGTGGTATTGTTGTCGGAGGACGTGGTGGATGTTTTCCGTCCCTCGTCCTTGATGGCTCGCTCCAGTAGCACCGTGTCGCGCTTCACGAACCCGAACTCGTCGTCGTGCCGATCCTCCATTGCGCTAGAGACGACTGCCATTAACGCTTTTCCTGAACAGATAAAAACAAAGATATCTGAATTTGTTAGCAATTTTAACTACCTTTTGTTTTTTTATAATAGCAAATTTCCAGCCAAGGTGCTCAGAAAGTTTGCGACACCTTTTTGCGCAGCAGAAGGTGTATTTAGAACCACGGCACTCAGCAAGTATGCTCCTGGCGCAGCAGAAGGTGTATTTCGAACCACGACACTCAGCAAGTATGCTCCTGGCGCAGCAGAAGGTGTATTTCGAGCCAAGGCACTCAGCAAAGTATGCTCCTGGCGCAGCAGAAGGTGTATTTCGAACCACGACACTCAGCAAGTATACTCCTGGCGCAGCAGAAGGTGTATTTCGAACCACGGCACTCAGCAAACGTCTGAAACACCTCCTTGCTCAGCAGAAACCTCAGTGAAATGTAAATATCTGACTGTAATTCTGCTATCGCGACTAAAAGTTGAGGTAACGGCTGATCGAGCAATTCGGTTCACCTGTTTTTGTTTGGGTCACGTCATCACCAGTTGTGGGGAGGGACAGATGGCCGACTACTCGTCTCGCATGAATGAACTCTCCTAGAAGGTGTAGGCAAGAAGCAGCCATCTCCAACCACCCCACTCATTTATTCCAACAAATAATCTAATTTAGTTATAAAATATATATACAATTTTATTCTATAGACTTTTAGAGTACACCCAGAAGGTAAGGAAAGAGGGGGATGCAAGCAGAACATTTACCCTTCTTCGCCTTAAGCCCTAATATAAATATTTGAAGTAGAACTATAATATGACATAGGTCACTGAGGATGTGTTAAGTGTATTAGTCTTTTTTTTTTCTTCTAGGAAAAAAGCTCTATATATTTCGTGCGTGCCGAACTTCTTGTTTCTAAATTGGGTACTATTGAGAGGAACTGGGGAAAGGGGGTGATTTGAAAATAAATGACTATGCAATTGTTAAATTAGTTTAATATTCCTTTAGATCGATCTTTGTTTCAAATTTTAAATCAAATTTGAACATCTCTCATATAATAATGCTTAGTTTAAAATACCTTAGTGAACTTTAAATCATTGTAGTCACAAGGGTGTGGAAGGGTTGGGGTCAAGGGGATCAAGGGGGTCTGGACCTCCTTTCCTCCTCAATGTGTGGTCCATATTATATAGTCCTATATATACAAATATTTTAATGGCTTAAGGTATAGTAAAACTTTCTAGCGGACCCCCTTTAAAATAGCTTTCTACGCTCTTGATTAAAGATAGGCACAGGGCAGTAGCAACATTTCTTTTTGAGGGGAAAGGTGAGACGAGGGTGCGGTTCCCCCCTGTGGTGACACGCGGTGAGGTCTTTAAACAGGAGAAAGCAACGAACATTTTCAGCATTAAATACTTTTTGAAGTAATTTAAAGTTTAAAAAAAATCTATTTTGTGCTATAGGTCGTGTCATTAATTTTATAAGACTCCAATAAGTTTCTAGTCTAAATATTGAAGATAAGTAAAAAAAAAACAAAAACAATAATACTTTGAACCCCAAAACAACTTCATCTCGCCTCCACCCCCTTGTGACCACTCCCCGATTCCCCTCCTGCCCCTCCCCCTCCAGGTACGGTGCTGTATAATAACTTCTACATTAATAGTGAGACTTATGTTTCATGGAAAATTGTCAAAAGAATTATAATATTTTGAAAGTTTGGGCTTCCTCCATCACTTACAGGCGTCATTATTAGGAGGGACAGTGGCGGACACTTTCCCCCAATAATATACCCAAATGAGATATTCTTAGTACAGTTAAAGAAAAAATTAATTGTTTCGTTTAAAAAATAGAAACTCCTTGTTTGAAGAAACTCATGAATGATTAAGGGATCTTTAAATGGCGTATTTAACTAATACCAGCATCATATTATTCATGTTTTTGATTTTGTAAGAGATAATCTTCTAAATAAATATTAAAATCGATTCGTTATGCTCCCTTCCCCCAATAAATAATAGCTAGTGATGTTTATGGTTTTGCTAAAGAAATAAATTTTCATACTAATGGTGTCTAAGGGGGGTGGACTCTGTAGCTTGGTTGAAATACAACATAAGATACTTAAACAAGACTTAAATATTTTTTTAACTCCTCACCTTGCCACAGGATTTTGAGGAAATGTATCCGTATTTACGTGGAGGGAGAGTGGGAAACTATTTAAGAAAAACCACTATAAGTACACCTAACAGGTATAAAACAAACCCAATATCTCGTCGTCGTTTACAGTTAAATATATTGGAAGAATGATGCCTTAAGCCGCTAAACCACTAATGCGAATAATATTTTGTTAAATACTTTTTTAAAAAAAATATTATTGAGCCACTCTTACTAAAGGTACACAAATATTAATTTAATCCAATGATCCAAATCGTAATTTATATTGAAGACTAGATACTTATAGCCCCCGTAAGGGTCAATTGGGGGAAGATGTTTCAAATTATCTTTATGTCGGGGTAGGAATATTAACACAGATAAACTTATTGACTGAGTTAGTCGACGGAAAAAGGTTGAAAAATAGAAAATTTACCAAATTTATAAAACTTTATCATTGCTTCCTACTACTCATTCAGGTAATAATCATATGTAATAATAATAATAATTATTATTATTATTATATTAATTCGTTGGGGATGAGGGAAGGTTGAATTTAGAATAAGTGTAGCCCTATATTTGCGTTGAAGGAGGGTGGAAAACCATGTAGAGAAAATTACCTTCAGTAAAACCAACCGAGATTCGAACCCCGATCTCCTCGTCATCGACAACCACTATATTAGGAAAGTGACGCCTTGGACCAAGGGTTTTCAACTAATGCCCTGGGATGCCTTTTTATTTCAGGTCCACGAAGTGTCTTGAAAAAGTAGTCTACTGCAGTAAAATTGATGTTTTTACTAGAAACGGAAAGTTTTGTCTTGCCTGGGGAAATATCCATGAAAGTTATAACTGATGTTCATGTTCAATTTCTTCCTTACATCTGCTGTACTATATTTGCGTGTCAAATATAATATATTTTAATTGGAAAATTCGTTTAGTATGCAACTAAACATGTTTAAATTTCTACTTCTTATTTAATTCACAATTAAATACCTGTTTTACCCGACTCAGTAGCGTAGTTGGCTAACGCACTAGTCGTGTTGAGCTCGACTGCTGAGGACGGGGAGATCGAGGTTCGAATTTCGCTCGGGTGAACTGGGGAGTGGTTGTTCCTAAACGGTTTTCCACTCTCCCTACACGTGAATGCGGGTTCACTTCTTCTCAATTCAACCTTTCCAATTTCTAGTTCATTAGCGTAATTAGTACTTAAGCGTATAATCCGAACGGTTATCAAGACGCGGGGGCTAAATAAAAAAATAAACAAAAAATGCGAGTTGTATTTCCCGCAGATATACATTTATTAATTAATATTTTTTAACGAGCTTGGTCATGTTATCTCTTCCTTCCCCCCCCCCCGGTATTTATTAACGTTTGTAACAACACACACTTATCAGTGAACAAACAATAAGTTCACTCGGATAAGATTAGAGAGATATCATCGCTATCTGACAGTTGAAATGTTACAAAATATCCATTGCACCTGATTTTAACTCATCAAATAATAAGTCGACTAGAGTTTTAGCAACATAGATTTGTAGCCTGCTAGGGATTTCTAGGAAACACCGTAACAATCAGAGTATCTTGATTCAGTGGCCGAATGGTCAGTCACTCTCGTGTTGGACTGGCCTGCTTAGGACGAAATATTGGGGCTCTAATCCCAAATGGGTCTACTGAGGGTGGTTTTTACTAAATTATTTCCCACTCTGCTTCCACGCAAATGCTGGTAGATTTCCTCTAAAATACTTCCCTCCTCAGTGTTACCCCATTGAAGTAAGTCTATTATTTGTTTATAACCTGAACGGTGATAAAAAATGATCAAAGTACAAAGTACAGTCTGTAGCAAGGTAACTTATATATAAAAAATCCAATCTAATAAATATTTTTTTATTAACTATATCTTCTTTCGTGCTCCGCGATTTACAACTAGAGATATAAAAGGTAAATTTGCTCTGGAGATTTTTCGTTGTAGTGGCTTGTGATATAAATAGGTGAGGGGGTTGGGTTGTGGGAGGCGGTACCTATAGTCTATTATAAAATAATAGACATAAACTTAATAAAGTCAGCCCACTATCGAGCCATACTGGCCGATGTATGTTGGTGAAGATAGTACTGACTTTTTTGGGTGCCATATGGTCAGCACAATGAGCCCTCCGATTGTTAATCTCAGTTTTATATACCAAAGCCACTACTATTTCATTCAATTAGCTCCACATTTGTTTCAAAGTAAGTCAGGAATCACTGGGAATTGAACCCGGGACCTTTGGACCTGTAGACAGGAAATCTAACCAATTTGTGTGTGTGTGTGTGTGTGTGAGGTGAGAGAAAGGGGGAGGAAGGATTGATTGGGACAAATAGTTTGTAAATACTTAAAACTAACTTTAGAATTATTTTAATTGTATCATTAACTAGCATAAGTACCCAGCTTTGCCCGGTAGTTACGTGAGGCAACGGTTTTCTTTGCTTCAAACAGATAGGAAAAAAATATCTTAATTTTATTTCTTCCTACCTAGTTTTTAATATATTTAAAAAAAATTCCAGTCAAAAATTTAAAATTCCACCTTCGATTTGTAGATGTTTGTGCGCAGGGACTATTAATTTTAAAATGTCAGCCCTTTGTGTTGCCGTGACGCTATAAGCCTTGCTATGCCGGCCACCCGAACAACTAGAATAAGCCTCTTATGTCGACTTCGGTGGTCTTGGGGCAAAGTACCCGCCTCAGGACCCAATGTTCGAGGCTTCAAACCCAACCGAGGTAAACGGATTTTTTTCTTGAGCGATGAAAATCCTTAGGGAAGTAAGGCCGTATGTCCCACGTCGATTGTGGCATCCAAAAGAACGCTGGAAGAAATGGGAAAATACCTTTCCCGGCAAAATTGGTAGGTCCTTTCACGCTCGCTCGTAGGAATTTAACGTGGATGGTAACGGGGAAACACCACATTTCCTAAACTCGTCTTACACATAGGATTTCTACCAGATGGTGCAGGCAGCACTAACCAGCCGAAGGGATAATTGCATGCCTAGAGCTTGAGGGATATAAATCCCATCAAACCAACCTTTAGATTATTGACTAAGAAAAACAACTTTTATAAGCGCGGAAAATGTCACTATGCCATCCAAACGCCCCCAAGCTTGGACCACCTTCGTCTTTATTATTGCCATCTTTGTCCAACTAAACATAAAACCCTTTTAAAAATTCCCTTAAAATCTAATCTCATTCAAATGCACCCCCCCCCCC